>VZUI01041276.1:0-63715 GCA_013401135.1 Cettia cetti | reverse complement strand
CCTCCCCCGCAGCCCGGGCACCCTCCCCCGCAGCAGCCGCAGAAAAAGCCGGGATTAGGCTCCCTCCTCAGCCTCGCTCGAGGGGAAGCCGGCACGGCAAAGGCAGCTCGGATGCTTCCCTGTGATTAGAGGTGAGCCCGCGGGATTAAGCCGGCAAGAGTCGGAGAAATGTTAAAAAACAAACAAACTTAAAAAACCAGGGAACAAAAGGAGAAGCCCTCCCATTGACAAATGCTGTTGCATTGAGCCTGGCAGCTGTGAGAGGCATTACTAACCTTTGGTAATGACTAAGGGCACTGAAGTCGCTTTAAAATAAATATTCACTAGGAATTACACGGGTAATCTAAAGGGATTATCCTGCTGCCTTAACAGGTCCATAACCTAAACATTAAATGGTCTACACAAGTGTTTGCATTAATTTTGACCCAAATCAACCCTTCTGCTAAAAGCTTTGGAAAGCCAGATTCAATTTTGGAAACCACGTGTCTGCTCTGAGTTAGTGTTCTTATAAATTCCTTCAGATCCTCTGTTTTCTGAGGAAAACTAGGGCTGAGCTCTTGGAAGCCAGGAGCCTGCCAGCAGCCAGGGAAAAGCTTTAGCAGAAGCACACACTCAGAACGTGAAGCAGCAAGCACAAATCCTGTCTGCCACATTATCCAGTCCTCGTGGTAAATGTATGTGTTCAGAGTTTTGGCCCCAGCCTGTTTTCCCTGGGGAGACAGGGAATGCCCAGCGTGGGGAGAAGGAGCTCTGCTAAAGAGAATGGGATAAACCCTGTGCCTCAGTTTCCCCACCTGTAAAATGTCATGTGCCTTCCAGCTGCATTTGTCCCTGCACCTCAAACTCCTGGAGGGCAATTTCAGCTGGATCAGGGCTGTGTGAGTGAGGCTCAGCAGCTCGTTCTCAGGCAGGCCAGGAGAGCAAGAGTTGAGGCTAGAGGGGCTGAATGATAAGCTGAGAGCAGCTCCTGTGCACCAAGTAAATCTCCTGAGAGTACCTGAAAAAGTACAGTCTAAAAACACACAGATGCTTTAAAACCACCATTTACAAGACCTAAGTTGCATTTGAATTCAAAGATCCTATCACACAGAAAGAGGGAATAAATAAAAGTATATCAGTGCTTCCTTCCAGCAGGCATTTCAGACCCAGACCTGGATAAAGGACTCAGGGTCTTCCTCCCTTATTTCCTAGTCTTGTAGAAAATTAGGAAAGTGAGAGACATGATCAGGATGCTTGAAGCACAAAAATGTGCTACACCAATGGATCTGAAGTCCTCGGAGTCCTTCTAGGTCCTCTGTACAACAGAGGGTAAAGAAGAGTCATAACAGGAAGGTGTCAAGAGAAGCAGTCCAGAAAAAGCTCAATTTTTAAAAAGCTCACTATTACTGATGGAGGGAAGAAAAACATGTACAACTTTAATATTTTCTAAAGATTTTTTCCAGAAGTTCCTTCCTTTTTTTTTTAGGTTAGAAAAAGCCATGAAAATCTAACCTGGTAAAACCTAATTTCACAGGAAATCTTTGAAAGCCTTGGCAATACAAGTGGAAGTGCTGTCTGAAGGCAGTGTGGAAGAGTGCAGCATTTTAAACTCAGATGCCAGGCAAATAGTAAGAGCAGGTGAAGCCAGTTTAACACACCCTCAAACGAAAGATCATCCCATTGGATGAGATTTCTTCCCTCTGAAATACGTACTTTTAGGAACTCCTGAATATATACTAGAAAAAATTAACAGATAAAAACAACTCCTGTCTTTAAAGAAGATGAATTCTCTTCCTTTTAAAATAAACAAATAGCCTCAAAGCTTTCTTTATGTGCCACAAACAAATGATGAAGGGGAATAGATCACCATCCTCCTCACTGAGGGGACCTGAAGCCTTAAACAGGGATCCAGAGCACCTGCAGAGCATTGCAGGTTTAAAACTGGGAGGGATCACATTCAGGTGTCTATGAACAGGGATCTGGGACTGACTAATATTTACTGGTTTGTGCTGCAGCCACCAAGGATGTGAGTGGAAGGGGAGATATTTTAGCAGTCACTCACTTGTGCTGCAGCCTTCCTCAAGGCAACAGGAAGGCTCCTAGCCACGTTCAATATGGACATTCAACTATCAGCTGATGCTAGAAAAGCTCCATCAGAAAGGCACCCATCAGTCCAGGAAAACTCACCCAACTGCACGTCCTGGGCATGCCACAAAGCCTGCCAGGACCTAAAGCAGACTGGAAATGATGGCTCAAGACTTCAGTTTGTACTGAATGCAGCAGCCTTTAACACTTAATTCCATCTACCAAGAGTTTATGCAAGTAAAGCCCTTCTGTGGGCTCCATCAATGTCTGATGCATACTAAATTTGGATCTACAAATGCCCTGATCCCTGTATTTCTCTGGGCTGATACAGGCAGCAAGGTTGGGAAAAGCTGGGCAATATCTGGAAACAAAGTTTTATCTTCTTCCCAGGACACCCAAGGTTTCCTAAGGAAAATGGGTGATTATTGACTTTGACTACCCTCCCTCAGGAAACCTTTTTTACTAAATTTCAAGTCCTGTAACTGGGACTTCTGGTTCTCACACTCCTTTGGCCACTCTATTAATTGTTCTGCCAAACTCCCCCCACATCTAGTGACCCTGTGAAGGGAGAAGTCCCCAAGTCCCTGTGATTTTTATGCAGTTGTAGTTCTCATCGAAGCAACTGTGCAACAGCATAAAATTCAAAGATAGACAGCTTCCCTGGGTGGCTTTTCACACCTTGAGTGCTCAGGAGACAATACCCTTCTCTGAGAGGAGGCACAGTACTGGGGAGAGATGGTACATATTAATTTCTAAAAGAGGATTTTAATCATGCAACGTCCTCTGCAGTCGCACAGAATTTAATCTCATTGCTGACAGTGGGTGATGGGGGAGCATGTTAAGTGGAAAAGTTGTATTCAAGACCTCCTTGCAGATATGTGCTACAGGCAGTCCCTTGGGAGGAAGAAAATGACCCAAACCTGTCTCTGTGGCTGCTGACCACCCTGGCCTGGGCCCCATCCGCTCACAAAGCAGAAATGCAGGCGCATTCCCAAAGTTCTGCACAAGGTTCAAGTACACGTGGTAATACAGTTAGCATTTATCAAGCCTTACTTTACAAATATTGATTTATTAATCTAGGCAAGACCCAGGGATATAGACACACATAGTATTCCCATGTTGCTTACAGAGACTGAGACACACAAAAAAACCCCCACTGTCTGACTTGCTCAAGGTCAAACGAGGAAAAGCGCCCACAGCCAGGATTAGTTTTGGGATGCTGAGCTCCCAGCGCTGTGCTGTGACTGTCAGGACACACTGTCCTTTTCCACACTAAGTCTTCCCTCTTCTAAGATCTGGCTTCACCTAAATCTATGTTTAAGGCACTCTTAATTTCACTTTGTGCTATGATAAGGAAACACATGAATTTGAAAACCGTAAGCTCAGAACTCAAACTCTGGGCTGGCACCTGCTTTTGCAGAGTTATCTTCTGTCCTCTTCCTCCTCTGCTTGCAGGCAGCTTAACCACCCTTGGTCAAGGAAACCAAGTGTTAAAGACAAAAATCCCAAAGGAATTAATAGAATTTGTTTCACCAGTTTTTAATGGGACCTTGAAGTTTATATAAGAAGTTGAACTTGGAATCATGAAACGATTCTTTTTTAGAAGCTTCTATGAGGGCAAAGAATGTTGGTGACAATCATTGCCTAGGATGGGTGAAATCCAATGCTTTTTTGCCTCTCTAAAATAAAAAACCCTTCCCTAATAGCCTCAAAGTTAGGACACCCCAAGTGATGACCCAACAGAACACAATTCCATAAAATCCATGCATTCAATGAAAAAGGATGTTTTCAAGCAGCACTCATCTGACAGCTACTTTCTAAAGCAAGTCAAACTACTGACCAGGTACGTCACCCTAAGCATCCTTTTGAGGTATTGGACCAGCTTTGGACTCCTAATGGATACAAATTAAGTATGAGACAACAACAGATCTACTGGCTTTAAAATCTG
This sequence comes from Cettia cetti, assembly GCA_013401135.1. Lineage (NCBI taxonomy): Eukaryota > Metazoa > Chordata > Aves > Passeriformes > Sylviidae > Cettia > Cettia cetti. The sequence continues at coordinate 59,703 of VZUI01041276.1, read as the reverse complement.
AGGAATTGGAAAGAATGACCATGTGCTTTTGTATACAACAGCCTTGCCTGCAGTATGGGAGAACTGTAAGAAGTTAAAGCATCTGTGCAATAAATACAGGCTAAATCTGAAGGAATGGCTTTTAGAAGACAAGGAGTTAGGAGAATCCTGCAAAACCCTGCAGGGAAATCATGGTAAGGCTCTAGGCACAATTCCCTGTGATTTATGCTGCTGGATGCACGGGATGTTCTGTCCACTCTCAGCTGGCCTGGAACACGGGAAGCATTGCTGCTCAGGAAGCCAAAGCTGAGCCCAAAGTCTCAGGGTAGACAACAGACAGCATGGCAAAAGAGGATACAGCTTTATCCAACACTGAATGCTTAATGACAGAATTAAGGCCTGTGTTTGGTCCTCATCTTTCTCCAGTTGCTCCTTGCTTTTAACATAAGCTGAGGAAAATTGACTACCTGAATGTGCCAGACATCGTCTTCTTTAAGTAGAATGTAATTCATAAATACAGAGAAAATTCTATTTAGTTTTTCCTTTCAAAACCAAACACACCATACTTAGGATGTGATTTTAATTTATTTTTTAAGAAGCATTTTAAAATTTCCTTGTAAAGGTTTTTTAAAAATGAAATTCTAATTCCAATCAGATTTCCTTGGGCACAAGACAAAACAAAAAACGTAATAGTCTATCAGAGAAGAAATCTCATTTGCTGTTTTCTATCCTGATTCAAATGTAAAAATTAAGAATGTTAATAGACTAGGTTAAACTACATAATTAAGCAAACATGGGCAGACATTGTGTACCTGATTAGCAAATGAAGAATTAAATTTACTATAAAGGCTATATTTAGCTGCAAATGAGCATATTTTAATGACTACTAACCAATGAAAATCAACCTTTCCTTAGAAAAATAAGCAAGAACTAGATATAAATTGATTATTAAATCAATTAAGTCAATCTTAACCTGTCAGAATCTCCCTCATTAGAGTCGCTGTTGGATGCAGAGCTGCTGCTCTATGGTTGGCCACCCAGGCAAGCACAAAATGATGCAGTGCCAAAGGTACAGTGACACACAGCACCTCCCCAGCACATCCATCCCAAATTACACCACAGGCTCCCAAACCAAGCATATCCACTAATGTATAGGGCCCATTAATTTGTCCTGTTTTCCTCTATTAAACGAAGAGAAAAAAAAAGTGGGTCCTGTAAGAGCCTAAACCATTTTGAGAATCTGGTGAAGCCTGGCTAACTTTCATTTCTTAGGGGAAAAAAAAATAAATTAAAGCTTGTGTTTAAATGTAAAGCAACTGGTTGCAGCATTGTAGGATTAGTTGGATGAATCCTTCTGTGGATATAATCAGCTTAATGGCAACAAAGATCACAGTGCAGTTAGTGCAGCCGTGACACTCAGAGCATTTCACCGAAGGGGAAGGTTTGCACCAGGCTGGAACAGTCCCTTTTTATTTCCAGCCTCTTTTATTTCCAGCCTCTTTCCCTCCCTCCCTCCCTCCCTCTCTCTCTCTCTCTGCAGTCAACATCCCATCAGCTCCATTAGCATGAAAGAATTAAGGAGGGAAATGGGTAGGGTGGAGCAATTTACATCTGTGGGTCAGCATACTTACACAGCGTCATATAACTCAATTAAATGGACAAATAAAGTGGTGCTAGTTGTTTTCCAAACTCAGGTTAATTTTAACTTAATTCCCACACTGCTGTGGGCCAAAGGGCTGTCTGAGGCTGCCTTACACATGGCTAAATGGCCAGCTGTCTGTTATGGAACAGAATCCTGTAGAAGTCCTGCTCTTAGGAGCATCCTTACTCTCAGGATATTCTTAGTATCCTCATCTTCCCACAAACAACCTGAACTTCAGACTAAAACTGAAGACTCAATCCCCCTAATTACAGCTCTATTTTCACTGGCAAATTAATTGCTTTCTATTGTACCTTCTCTCACTGTTATATTGCAAAACCAGCCTAAACAGTAGAACATAATGGGTGGGAGATTTTAGCTTGTCCTGTAAGAAATTAAAAATTGCTATTTTCCAGACTTCTTAAATTAGGACTTCCATCATTCAACCTACTGATCTACCTAACACAGGCAGTATTAACACTTACTAAAAATAAACAACTAAATCCTAATTTATTAACCACTAATTATTCTCTTTCTCTGTTTTGCTTCCTCTGGGAAAAATCCCCTGAGAAGTAGGTGAATGCACTAGTGACTGAAAGCTGAGGATAAATACAGAAGATCCACAAATCTATTATGTGGAGGAAACTGATGGATATGTTGCTAAGCAGGGACACTTCTGGGAACAAGCTGATTGCTGCAGAGCTTGCTAAGGTGTTCCCTCTCAGTTGGTACCACTCAGGCCCATGCAGTTGCACTATGGAACAATACCTGTGAAGGAGAACTAATTTCCATTTGCAGAATAAAGACCTTTTTCAGTATCCCTATCTTTTGAAACCCTTAAAATAAATCAGTGCTTGAAGATCCACTGCACTTTCCATAAATAATGCAAGTGTTCCTCCTCTGCCTCAGCCAAAATTTTCCGTCTCCAAACCGTCAGAGCAACACCCCGCTGTCAACCTCCCCACCAGGCATACTTGCACTTCAGCACTTCTGCATGGATATAATTTGTAAAGTGCTAGGCAAACAAGCACACTCTGAATTGGGAAATGTTCTTGACAGACTACCTGGCATGAAGCTTTCAAGCCCACCAGGAACGTGGGGAGGCCAGATCTGCACGTGTCAAGTCCATCACCTTAGGAGGCTTTCAAAGTTTTGCTTCTCGTGACACTACAAAATGCATCTCCAGAGCCATTATATGAATTAGTTGGAAAGGGGTAGGGGGGAAGGAGGAGTAGCTAAGAACAGCAATACAGCCTATGAGGACATTTAGAAGCATCTGGCTTGGAGATATTAAGAAAGGAAGGAAAAATTAATCATGCTGGCTGGGTAAAAAAAAAAAAAAGCCTGGCATCAGCACAGCCACCTTGTCATAAGGCAGATATTAATAATGTGAACCCCCAGGGGACATTCAGACATCTGAAAGATCCACTTGTTGGCTCTCACTGAGCAGGCAGGTTTAACTGATGTCTCTTTGAAACCTTCTGAATCTTATGCTAAAACACTGCTTAGGATTTTGTTTTGTTTTTTTTAGCAGAAAAGCACACCCAGTGCTAAAGATCAGATATCTCCTGCATTCCCCTCTCTTTCCTAAATTGTATCAGAGACGACACCTAACATTTGGTAGATCTGTAGGTCAGCTGCCCAGTAGCTACAAAGAACATGGGAGAGAATTGGAGGTGAAAATTGGTTGAGTGTTTTGAAAAGAGAAGCAAAAAGGCTCTTGCTGGAACAGTAAAAACCACACCTGGCCAGGACACCAGAACTTATTTACTGGATTAGACTAGGGTTAGAGCAGGATATAAATTAGTGGCAGTAGCAATAACCAGAACTCGCATTTTCAAGAGAATTTATTCAGCCAACAAAACAGGGGGAAACCCACCTTTTTTTGTGCCTTGTTACTTCTCCACATAAGTATTTCCTGAAAGCCTACATCATAAAAGAACCACTGATCTGCCTCAGATTTGGGAAATGAGGAGTGTTGCTAAAAGCACAGCAGGCACCCCCAATATTGTATTTCTTACTTCTTGGACCACTTGCTAAAACTCCAGATTCCCAGGACACACAGCTGAGCCACTGGAGTGTAGCACCAGCTGCAAACCAAGTGTCTCAAAGACCAAATGATGATAGAAGAGATGTTTCTATGCTATCTGATGATGCAGGAGATGCTACCACTGAAGCTGTCATGCAGCCACATCAAACGAGATGGATTGTAGCTGGCAAATCTAGATGGGCAATTCCCACAGTTTGGGAATAGTGCTCAGAAATTCTTTGTTTAGAAACAGCAAACTCCTGTGTTTAAGTGGAAGATGATGTCCTGGAGACCAGAACTCTACCAGGTGTTTTCTGTAGCTGGGCACAAGATTGAAAGCATCATCCATCCAGAAACGAGTGCCACTGCCTGCTTGAGTCAGAACCAATTTTGCAGCTGGGTGACTGTGTTTTTAAACCACCCTATCCCAGAAGGAAATATTTTGTGCATGGGGTACAGCTGTGATACATTCCTATGCAAATGAAGCAATTTTCTCTTTTTCTCTATGAAAAGTCCCCCATTTCTTCTCCATCACTGGTTCTTCCTCCCAGTGGACTCAGTAAAATGCAGCACTTGCAGGGTTTTTTTAACTGATCCCAGCAAGAGACACACTCAGCCCTAGGACACATGCCAGTAAAAGTCCCATTGACTTAAGGAATTCACGTGTTTATCCTTTGCCAGAAGTCCTCAGTAATGACACCTTCCCATCCTTTAAATCCTCAGGAAGACTCCTTCTGCCATGACCCTCTGTGTCACTGCTGGCTGGCAGTGCCTGGGGAAGCCAGGAGCCAAGAATACCATTTTTCTGCTGATCTCTGTTTTGTTCTCTTACTTCCATTCACTCAGCCTTTCCATTTACACTGCCTGTGGCACTGCTTCTGATGCCAAGATGATCTCTTTGGGACAGGGATGGTCTTTGCTCTTGCTTAATGCCTTGACTTATAATTTAAATGGGCACAGGAAGAACACTTGAACTGACAGGCAGAAAAAGAAAAAGATGATTTATACCATGTCTAAATGACTAGTTTATATAATCTTCCATTTTTGACTCCATACACATTTATAACCTTTACATTGTGGTTTATCCCAACTGACTGGGCTTAGTCAGTTGTTTCTTTCCAGTTGATCAGATAAAACTGACCACATCCATGCTTAACTTTTCCATCTGAGAAGTAAAATGAATGATTTAAAGTCACCACAGCTCTGAGTTTTCCTGCTGCTGTGAAAGATCCAGATCAAAATGCCTCCAAGGTTTAAATTAACCTCTTTTGCTCTGCAATTAGTACTGGAGGTAAGGCTGTATGTGATCACTTCCATCACTCCAAAAACAAGCCCTTGGTCATTAAGCTGTGAAAAATGGATCATTTGCAATTGCTGAGCTGTAACTTTACAAACCTCTTCTGAGTCTGACCGCTGGAATTCAAAGTATAATGCTCAATTTCATACCAGTTCAGAAGCCAAATTACCATGTAATCTATGAGCACTGCTTGAAAAAATCGCCACAATAGCAGCAGGAATAGGGTGTCACAGAAAAGGGAACCATGCAGCTTTGGCAGGTCTGTCTTCTGACTCAAATTTCATCTGTACAGTCCAAACGTGATTAAAACTTGAGTTGAAAAAAAATAAAATAAAGAAGAGCAAATTGAGATTCCCTGAACACAGGTAACCTGGCCTCTGGCTGAGTCCTAGCACATATGTCAAAGTTTCTTTGTAGCACATTCCAGCCCATTGCTTTCTGAAATACTTTGCTTGTCTTCCTTCTGTGTTAGATAAAGTCAACCAGTCCAAACTCCTTCCTTCCTGTTTTGTTCATTAATCCCTACCTGGATTTGAGAGCTGTGCTGAAAAAGAGACTTTCCAGTCACCAGGCCAGGGAAGGAAAATGCCCACAGTCTGAGCTGGGGCTTTCCTTCTCTTCCAGCACCTCACAAACACACAAAGCTCATCACTAACTGTGCTCAGCCTTGCTGCCAGCAGCAGGGACACGTGGGGTTTGCTCCACCAGACCTCCAACCCAGTCCTGGACAAGAATAACCTTTAACTTTATTCCCATTCCTTTCCCCTGCCTCACAAAAATACTGCTGGATATACAGTAAAAGCAGGAAATATCACAGGGAAGGGGAAAAAATCAATTAAAAGAAATTCACAAAGCATTGTGTTAGAGCATCTCATTTAAAGCAGCCACTTTTTATCTGCAGGGCAAGTTAATTGCAGTACTATCGTGGCAGTAACATTGTGCATCACAGAGGTGACAAAATTTTTAAGGGTATTTATTGTGAGGATACTAAATTCAGGACTGTACCCCACAAATTAATTTACAAGGGTGGCAGAAGTCAGCTGGCTAGAGCTGCTATTGCTAATAGCTAGAAAAGACCCACTTAATCACTTTGCATTTTTATTTGCAGAAGATAAAGAAACATTTCTTTCACTAATAGTTTCATGCTTGTTTCATCTCATTTTATCCGGACTGCAGGATCTGTTTAATTTCATTTCATCAGTTTTCTAAGGTTCTTAAAAGTACCATATTTTTATAATCTTGTTATATCCATGAGATAAAAAACGATTATTTGCCCCACCATTTCCCAAATGGGAAACCACGGCAGAAAGAAATCAAGTGACTTGTTCAAGGTCACGCTGGGATTCTGTAGCAAAACTGGAGAATTAGAAACCTAAACTTGACTCTGAAAAGAGCCATAAAGAGAATTTCTTCACTGAATCCACAGATATTCTACAGATCTTGGCATCTACTGCTATGTTTTTTAATAACATATATAACTGTGGAAACCCAGCTCTGAATGGACAGATCTTGTTATTTTTCTCAGCAAAAAATAGAAAAAAGAAGCAAATTCTTTTTGAAAAAAAAAAGGCAAATTCTCTTACCTGTATCACAGGTGTGGCTCTATGAAGAGGAAAAAATGGTTATGTTCATATTGTAATTAATTTTCCTCCTAAACCTTAGCAGAGCCATAGCTCAAGCTAAAGTGCAATATCAAAGTTCTGTATATTCAAGATGTGTTGCTCACAAGATCTTACTGTAAAGTCATGAATTGTTCAGTATTTGGAATTTTCTGTTAGGTTTTATATACAGCAAAAGAAATCATTCAATCCCTTCTCCCCTTGATGATGGTTGCCAGTGCAGTTTTGTTCGTAGTGTTTAACAGCCTCAGGAACTTTTTGTTCTTGTACAGGCTGGGCAGGAATGAAGCAGGAGCACACAAATAATCAACAGGAATCTGGAGAGTGAAGCCACCAGCTTAGAAGGAGGAGGTTGTGCCATGGACGGGACACGAATGAGGAAAGTCGTAGAATTGCAAGTAGTAGGTAGTAACAGCAATATATAATAAAAGCAAGTGTGGGTAGATAGCTAAATAGATAGATAGATAGATAGATAGATAGATAGATAGATAGATAGATAGATAGATAGATAGATAGATAGATAATGTAGTGTACAGCTGCCTTGTTCACTGCATTCTGTCCACACAAAGCAAATGTCCTGCAGTGGAAAACAAGAGGTGTTTCCCAGAGGCAGTTTCAAAAGGGTGTGAGGGTACAGAAGTACCGTTTATACACCCAGGAAAAACCAACAGTTGCTCATCAGATTAAAACCTGACACTGACCAGCCAAGGCTTTGGCCCTACACCTCGAAACCTGACCTGTGGAGCCAGAGATCTTCTGACCATTTCTGGCAAGCCGGACAAGAACAGATGCTTTAGACTCATGCAGCATTAACAGGAGGAGCAGGTGTGTCAAACCAAGTCCCTGGCTGCATCCAGGCTGCGGTTTCCATCTCTCTTCCAAGCTGTGTTGAAGTGCATTGGCAGAACAACATCCATCTGGGATGTATTGAGTGCTGACCACAGCAGTATTTGTCCTCTGCAAAGAGGATAGGAGCAGAACAGTCCAATCTGCATAAACATCGCATTAATAACGGCCTAGGTGAAGATTGCATCTGAATTCTCAACTCCAGCCGAAGGACCTGCTGCTTTCAAAGTTCAGACAAGCTTCTCCAGTTGCTGGTGTTGAGGAGTAGTTCAGTGCCCAGTCCCAGGGAAGGCTGTGTGCACAGTGCAAGGACACAGATCCCAGGCCAGGACCTCAGGCTTCCTCTCTGGTTTAGGAGTCCAGGTAACACCCAAACTCATCCCATGCTTGAGCAAGGGCTTGGGAAACCAGCCATCCTTAGCACCCCCTTGGAACAGAACACTTTGGAGGTCACAGCAGACACTGGATGCTTTTCTGAAGAACAGGCAACACCACATTTGCCTCTGCTGTTTTCTCTCACGCTACAAACCCACCTTAATGGCTATTTACACTTCCTTCTTCCAACCTTCCTCTCTCCTCCTATGTAAATGTGCTATAAATACAGACTTGGCATAGAGCCCATCCATCTGTGGTTCAGCTTCCCCTGATCCTAAAGGTCTTTTTCTGGACAAGCTGTGATTTAGCTCCAAGTTCCTGTAAGCCTGAGCAACTTCTTCCAGCCTCCATCAGCACTAATGTGACACTTGCCCTTGTGCTACTGAAGAGACACCTGTACCTTGAGAAACCAAATTTCAGCACGACTCATGTGGACTTCTGTATGGACATCCTTCTCCTGAGGGCCCCATGAGTCCTTCAAGAGTTGTTTGGGGTTTTGGAGGCAACAGTGGCAAAAGTCACCCTCCAGTGTACATGCCATGGGACTTTGCCCTGAACAAGACCAAGACCTCTGGCCAGTGTCAGATAATCCGTCACTATAAGCTCCTTGCATCCAAGCCAGATATTTATTGCTATTGATCTGCCTGGTCCCAGCGAAAGACTTTTGTTCTCCCAACCCAGGACTTTGACCTCAATTAAGTTATGAATTTCAATCCGATAGACTGCTCCACTTACCCTGCTGCTCTCCCTGACTGGATTAATTAGAATTAGCTAGGCTGGGAGTCACCCCGAGCGCCTCATGGATCATGTTATTTTAATAATAAATAAAGAGACAGCAGCAGCATACAAGGAAGGATTTTGAAAGATTGTTCATCCAAGAGCATCATTCAAGACCTGCCAATACTAATTTCTCTGAGTTTGATTACCTCATTTACTTCTTTTTATTTCTATTCATTAATTGAGTTTTATCCCCCATTACTTCAGCTCCCCAAATGTGCCCTTCCTATAAAGGAACCAGACACACGCTTCGCTGTTACAAAGTTTTATTACTGCAGCTCATCAAAAGTATAGTTAGCAGGAATGGAATAGTCATTAAGCATTTAATAATCTAATAGTGCTAAAAAAAATTATATATATATAATAGGGGAGGGGGAAGGGAGGGAGAGGGACAAGACAGGCCTGTCTGTTGCCATCAAGTGTGCACTGAGGGCTGGCTGGTGGACAAAACCAAGAAGGTAACATCCAACACTGGAGAGAATGCATATATCCATCAGGATATTTTCTGACAGCACAATAATGCCTTTGGAACAAGCCTAAAACTGGTTGAATACCAAAGGAATTTGATTGGCAAGGGGTAGTTTCCAAACTAGTGAGCTGGGGCCTGATAGCTGCATTATCCTTATTACATCCCTTTCCCTATAAAAGCAATTCCACACCCGAGGACGTCGGGCTGCCCAGGCCTGCACTGAAATGGATTTGAGCAGCCATGTCGCAGCCATACTCTGCAGTTACTGACCCATAAACAAACACTGATTTGTCACGCTCATTTTAATGTCTAATTGGCTGGAACAGCAGAAATGGATTTAGATGATGGAAGTTCAACAGTTCTTCCAATGCTGGTACCCAGCCTGCAGACAGGCACCTCCTAACCTGAAAATGAACACCACCCACAGCCCCAACACACCTTTGTGGAAGTTCAGGCCTTCATTTTGTAACAAATTTCTATTCCAGCCAAGCTGAGCACAGTTAAAAGAGAAGACTCACTGCAACATGGAAAGTCTAAGGTGGAAAGCCCATTGGTGTGCTAGATAAACTAGATGATTCAAGATAGGATTTACTAGTATTGTTACAAAAGGGAGCACTGAGTAGTTTTTCTGTGACAGGCAGGAGAGGACGGCACCAGTCTTTGCTACCCACCAAGACTTCTGCTATCCCACACGAGTGGGGATGCCTGTGGATTTCCAAAAGCCTTTGGACACACCCTCTCACCAAAGACTATTAAATGACGCTGTCATAGAGCAAGAGGGAAGGCCTTTCTTGAGAACTGATTACAAAATTAAAGATTGAACAGGAGTAAACAACCAGCTTGCACAATTGCTGGTGAGAGCTGGAGCCTCTGAGGGATCTGTGCAGGGGCCTGGGTTGTTCAGCCCACAGAAGGGAACAGGGGAAGCAGGCTGGGAGTGAATCATTCAAGTCCTATAAACTAAAAGCTGCCTGTAAAATGCTACAAAAGGACTTCAAGGTGACAGGGTAAAAAGCCTGCAGATGAAATTCAGCTCTAATAAACATCAAGTAATGCACATGTGGAAAAACAATCTTCAGTTTAAATCCAGAGCAATGGGCTCTGAACTAGCTATTACTACCACTGTGGAGACAGGGCATGAGTTATTACAGACAGCTCTATAACACCAGCTCAGCATTGTTAATAAAAAACAAACAACAAGGAGGCATTTGGGGGGTGGGGGGGTGGTAGGAAGGAAATAAGAAAACATCACTATATTGCTTCATTATATCTCATAGTGCACCCACAGCTTGGGCACTGGGAGAAGTGCTGCTCCCTTCAACTGAAAGCAATAAGGAAGAACTAGAAATGACCCAAGGAATGAAAAGTGGCAAAGTTACTGAGCAGCTTCCAACTGGAGTAGGATTAAACAGACAAAACTCCTCAGTCTGAAAAAGAAATGATCAAGGGGAATCAAGGAGACCAATAAAGTCAAAAGCAGGACAGAGAATGTAACTGGGGTAGCAATTATTGTTTCTCATTACACAAGAAAGATGGCCTCTCACATGAAATTATCATGGCAAGTGCAAAGCAAATGCAGTTAAACTACAGGACTCCCACTAGCAGAAGGTTTGGGAATCCAAAGAGGGATGAAAGAAATTTATCAAAGAAAAATCCAGAAGTGCAAAGATAGTAACAGTGGTTCAGGAAGCCTCCAAGCCACGGATTCTGGGAAAATATATGAAATTATCAATGTATCCTTACCCTACTCTGTCTCCTAAGCATTCACTCTTCCCTGCCATCAGAGATTCTGAGCTAGAAAGTTTCCTGCACTGACACTGTCCTCATGGATGCAAAAGTACCATGTACAAGTTGAGAAACAGGAACCTACCAAATCAGTTTTGCCATTTTCAGCGCTGTTCTGCCACTTACAATCCATGGAGCTATAATAATGAAAAATCTAACCAAAATAAGCTCAAGAGTTACTGCCCCAACATCTAAAGCATTAAAACAATCTTATGTAGCAAAACTTAACAAAAGTACTTTGTACTGAAGACTGTAAATTTGAGATGCCCCAGTGATTTTCCTAGAAATGGGGTTTGGTGTTTTTTTTGTTTTGTGGGGGTTTTTTAATTTTCTTTTTTTTTTTTTTTTTTTTTTTTTTTTTTTTTTTTTTTTTTGTTTTTTGCTCTGTATGGGTTTGTTTGGTTTTGGTTTTCAGAGCAAACTGGAAGAAACTACTGCCAACAACTGATGAATGAAAAATTCCATTTGAAAATAAAGCCTTGAAGCTTTTTTCAAATTGAGAAGTCCTCAGGGAGAAGGTGAGTGGTAGAACTTCTTCAAAACAGGGAAAGCTTTTCAAGAGGATGATGGTAAAAAAATATGTTCTAGGAACCATCTCTCCTGAGCAAAGAGTAGCTGATGGCTCGGTGGTTCCTTGGGCAGGGATGGGTGATGCCAAAGCTGTAGGAAATGAAGCAAGGTTGGGGACCATGCCTAGGGTGATTAGAGACCATTCCTAGGGTGATGTGTTCACCTGAAGAACCAGCTTGGCTGCCAGTGGTATCCTGTTTGCGCAGTTAACCAAACACCTTAATGAGGGGCTAAAGCACTTCCAAGCACCTCAGGAATTACAGGTGTTTTACCACATGCTGATTTCAAAGATGACCCTGGGACCAAGGGCCATCCCACGTCCTCACAGGGAGGCATTCAAGGTAAGGCTCTTTCCTGTCTCTGCAGGGACACATGGAGACAGAGGGGAGCAAGACCCTGTTTCTCCTCCGTGGTGTCACCCACACTGACCTCAAAGCTCGCTGCTGCTGCTGGCTTGTGTCTACTACGAGCACTGACAGGGAGTGTACCACAAAAGAGCTGTGGTGTCAGGCATGGAATCAAGCACAAGGCTCCCAGAGCTGAAACTGTGCCCCTTCTGCCAGACTGCCTTCCTGCCCCAGCACTGGCCATGGAAAGTGCCTCCCTCTGCAGGGCACAGCCCTCAGTACAGGCTGATGCCCACAAGCCACTAAAATGTGTCGCTGTCCTTGGTCCCAGCTTTTTAAACCCTGCCTTTTGATCACCCCGAAAGCAGCTTTAGACTTTGAGGGCAAAGCAGCAGAGAGCACTGTGAGTTTTTTTCAGGACCAGCTCTTGGATTTCACTTTTCAAACACTGGTTTTGCAGGACACAGGAGCCTGCAGCAGTTCCTGGCTGGTGAGCTGCTTTGCAGGCAGTGCTGCACATGGGCTGCCTGTGCAAGGGTGCCAGCTGCTCTGCTGCATCAGCCATGAAGCAATGATTCATCTGTCTACAGGGAGCAGAAGAAACAAAGACTGGACATGTCAAGCTGGAAGATAGGAAGAAACAATGCTAAAAAGCCCAGCCTGGACAAGCAGAAGGAAACATCTCATCATCTGATGGTTAGTGTTGATGAGGCCTGAGGTGGCATCAGAAGCTAAGGAGCAAACCAGGAATAAATCTCTGCCTTTCCCAGCATGTATTTAGAGTGCAAATATTTTGCAAATGCTTTTGCTGAAAGGGACTTTTCTCCCAGTAGGTAAAAACAGCATCTGCTGAGTGGTGACCATTTAACATTCAACCTGCTGCCAATCTACATTCCACAGAGAGACCCGCAGGAGAGACATGGAGCTGTGCCACTTGTAATAACTGTGTGACTGGCACCATGTCAATGCTTTAATGTAGAATGCTACCCTCTGTCACTAAGCAGATCTCTCCTTTCTTTTGGCTAATGGCTCTCACACCCACTGGCAGCAGTGTCAAGACTGGAGGGGTAGGAGGCTGCAGAGTCTTCAGAGATCTGCTTGACAAAACTGACCATGGAAATACTGAGACAGGGATGAAGACAGGGGTGCTTAAGGGAAGAAAGACACTACTGTAGTTAATAAATCTGCTCTCATTGCTTTGCTTTTCATCTCTGTTTAGTGTCCCCATGTGTTTGACACTGCAGCTCCCTCCCACAGCAGTGGTCAGTTCAGCAGTACCTGTGACATCCTTTGCTTGCTGTGAGTGTACCCATGCCAAAGCCTCTGCTGCAGTATCAGCTCCAGGACAGGGCCCCTCCTGGCTTTATGTGCCAGGCTTTTAGTACATTTAGGAAGAAATTGATCCTAGGGACACTAACTGCAAGGGCACGAGGCTGTCGTGTTCCTATTTAATCTCAGCCAGGTTTAGAGACTGGTTGTAACAGCACAGGACTTTGGCAGCTGGCACTCCACCCACCAGTGTTTGCATCCCCCATCTCACTGGGGAGGGGGAAAGATGTGTAGATGGAGCCCGTGGTCCAATGCCACAGCAGTCAAAACATCCACATCAATTTCTCCATCTCCCCACAGGATCAGGAGGGCATGATTAATGTTTGGTGCAGGAGGCAGGGAAAGGATGCACATTTGCTGAGACCAGCTTAATTCTTAAATATCTACATGCCTTCAACACAAGATCCTTGCTGTGAAATCCAAATGAAGAAGGCTGAAAAGAAAAAAAAAAAGCAGGCATGCAAGCAGGCCTGACTATTCCTTACTTCTTTTTATCCTATACAGACACAGGGTCAGGCAGGCAGGAAAACAGAAAACCCACACAAACACACAAAACCAACACACCACCAATCTTAGCAATCTTCGACATATCCATAATTTCTACTTAATTTTTAGCTAATGGTGGAAATTAGTCTTTGGATAGTTGATAAAAATCAACCTGTCTCTGCTGGGTTAGTACCGTGATCTGTGGCCCAGCAACTACTTCTAGTACAATTGATTTTCCTTTTTGGCAACCAATAGGTCAGTCAATAATAATGTTGTTTGAAAAGGATTGAGTCATGAGGGAGATGAACCCTCCCTGCCATTTATTATGTTTGTATTGTCTTCATTTGAAAAGTTTTTTTCCTTTTTTTTATCCCCAGTCAGTGAAGGTATTACAAGGGGCTGGCTGATCCATGTTCCATGTCTCTAGGAACAGTTTGGAGAAAAATCCTAACACTGTGGAAAAAAGTGGAGGGAAGTGGGGAACTGGGAGAAAGAAAGACTGGGGAGGCAACCACGTTCCTCCTGTTACTCTAAGTGTCTTAAAAATAAAATTAAAAAAAAAAGAAAAAGGAAAAATCCCCAATCTAACTCAAAATATGCTGACAAGCATCATCTCAGAGGATAAATACAACTGAGCAGCCTTGCATGAATTGGTACAAGATACAAATCCAGCACTGGTACCAAAAATCAACCAATGCTCTCTGCAGACAGCACAGACACCAGATACTTTTAACCAAAATTACAACTACCTAGGAATGAATAAAATTAATCCCATATATACCAGCAAGAGATTTCTTAACCTGATGATTTTCAGCTTTGGTCTTAAGTTTCCTTCTCAAATATCTGAAGGGTCCATGAGTGACTACTGGGAACTTGCTGAGCAGTGGTTTAAAGTCTTAGTGCACTGATCTGCACTTTACCAGGGAAGTGAAAAGTCAGGACATAAAAACTGAAGATCAGTTACAGCTTTTTTCATCCTTTTACTCATAATTTCAGAAAAAATTCAGCACATGAAGTTACTACCATAACATTGATAATTGCACAACGATGCAGTTTAAAAATCATAAAATATTTACATATGGTTTGAACTCACCTGCTCTGCCTCACAGATATGTACACAGCCCTTAATTATCCTGTGTGTCAAGTGATACAGTTCCCTTTACAACTCACAATATTTATGTTAAGACTTGCTCACATGGCCAGATAGGCTTGAAAAGCTCTACCAGAGTAAGCTGAGCTGCTTAGCACCACTCCCAGATAGTTCCCCATGCACTCCCAAGGGCATGCCATGAACACATGGATTATTATTTTGGAGTATGGAGTACCCACTAATGAAACAAAATGCAGCCACAGGAAGTCCAGCAGGAAAGTCTATGGTTTATGTCCCCCAAGTACTCTAAAGGAGCTCCTCTGAAAGCTGTTTGAGCAGCACATCACATCCAGAAGGTGCTCTCCCCACAGAGGAAAGGGGTTTTCCTTTGTTGCTCATCCTCTGCAAGGAAAATTTGTGTCTTCTTATGCTTTAAAGCTAGAAATGGATATCATAATCATCTTGCTGAGCCCCTTCATAACTCTTATGTTACCACTGTGTTATGCTTAGAATCTTTTACCTTAACATTATGTTAACAACTGTTACATTGCTGTTTTAGGCAAACAGCTCCAGTGAAGGAGGCTGTTCTCAGACTGAGCCCCAAGCTCTGGGCTTTTCCAGCAGAGCTCCAAAACACCATTCCACCACCCACTTTGACATGGCCCCTGGCACTGGAGATTTAGGTAATTCAATTACCCAAATGCCCCTTCTCAACAAAGCAGAGCAGCCTGTTGCCTTTCTGTATCCCCTCACCCATGGAAATTGCTTACCACCTCTTTTCAAACGTGCTATTAGAGCTAATTATGAACAAGCAGAGAATTCAGTGGCTGCAGCTTTTCAGTGACATTAGTGAACCAGCCTTTGGAAACTGCAGCACCACTGTTGAAACAAAAAGCACAGGCACTGGATGGCTGCAGCCCAGGGGCATGGGGTTATTCCCAGAATTAAAGTGGGTTTGAGCACGCAACAAGAATGAGCAGAGCCATTCTCAGAGACCTCTCTTCCTGCTCCTAAAGCTGTCTGTTTACCAGCACAGAGCAATAAGCTGACTCTTGCAGACCCTCTTGATTCAGACTGCAGTACTTTGACAATAGAAAGTATAAAGATAACTAGAATAAGGCAGGAAAAAGGGATTAAGGCACATCTACAGGCACAGTGAGCAGGTGAGACTTGCTCCAGGTCACCCAGCAGAGCACCACTGTCACTGCCTGCTTAGGGCAGCTAAATCCTTCAGCACACTGCAAAAGAGCCAAGATGGAAGAACATTTATTAAAAAGGTAATGGAAGAGAGCATAAATCTGTCATGCTGTTTGACTAACTTTTTAGAAGCGTACTAAAACATTGGCAATTAAAAAAAAAATTGGTCTGTAACATTCCTCTCCTTCACTACCTGCTCATAACCCTCATAATCCCTAATTTATTCTTTATCTCTCATGCTGCCTGCATGAGGGTGCTGCTGTAAAATTGAACAAGACAGAAGAATTCCAGAAGACCTGGAGAGGCAGGTGGGATTGCAGAGGCTGCCTGGGCAGAGGTGTGAAGGAAACCTCTGCTGGGAGCACATCACTCTGGAAAAACAGCTTCACCCATTCACCAGGTATCCCCTGACACTGAACCCACTGCTCTTTACAGCCTGCACATTAACTGATAGTGCCTCTGGTAATGTGTTACAGCAGGTGCTACAGTGTTTATGGCCTGTTAGGAAGCCAGTTTCTCCCTTTTTCTTCTAGTTGCTCTTAACATTTCTCCTGCTTTTGTTTTGGATGAGAATTCTTCCAGGGTAAAGGTCAAAATTTAAAAAACCAACCAAAGAAAAACAACCCAAACAAACAAAAAAAAAAACCCCAAAAAACCCAAACCCTCAAAAAAACCTAAAAAACCAAAACCAAACAAAAAACCCCTCTCAAAACAAAAAAGTCAAAAAACCCCACAAAAAAAAACAAAACCCCAAACAAAAACCCCAACCAAACAAAAAACTGAAGAGAGAAATAAACATTAAGTCACAAAGTCTTGAAATGTTATTGCAGTTTATATATGGCTGAGAATAAAAATGTGTCTGCTTTCTCTGGGAACACACCTACGTGCAAATAGAGACCTTTATAAAAAATTCTCCTTTATTACCTTGGTGGGGAAAAACATATCAAAGATTGATTTTTCTTTTTATGGCTATTATTAACCTTTTGTTACTGGCCAAAAATAATCTGGTTAGAAAATGTGCAATGCATCAAAAAGAAAAGAGAATAATTTAACAGAAAATTAATACTCAGAGGGAAAAAAAAATATGATTCTCTCTTGTGCTTTTTCTTCTAAGAGTCAGATTTTACCTCCAAAGGAATGAGACATGTGTCAAAGAGAAGATATGTTTCAGAGAGAACCCAGAATCATCTCCCAGGTTGCCAGGGTGAAGGGAATGGGCAGGTGATCCCATTCGTTCCCAATTTCAATGCAAAGCTGTTCCTGTATCCAACACATCACTCACTAGCTCTGAAAGGAGGTGGACAGGATGTGCAAAGCCCCATATTTGCACTGGCTGCACTCTACCCCTCTTCCATGTAAGGAAAAACTCCTGGTAAATCCACTACAACTGGAACCCAGGAGACCTCAGCACAAACAAACACACACATCTCACCAGCCACCACAGAGCTGTGCTTCCTCAAACCCATCCCACCAGAAATTCTGCCCAGGAAAGGGCAAGACAGACTTTTTTACAGCACTTTGATTTGTGTGTAAGTACCAACACAGCTATCTGCAGCCTGTGAGCACTACAGCTCTGCCCACAAGCCTTCAGAGTAGCTCTGCTTCACATCCTCCTCTTACAAATTCACAAAGCATTTACTGAAGGCTGCTCAGATCTCACCAATAAGAGCTCAAAGATTCATCAGCAAGGGTGTATCTATGTCCAAACTGGGAAGGAGAGCAGAACCAAAAAGTGCCATGATGGTAAAGAGCAGTCAATCATAATCTGGAGAAATATGTTGGACAATTATTTCTGAATACGATCACATTTACACAGGCCAGCCCTTAATTACAGCAAGCTGACAGACCTGGGAATGTTGACTCAGGAGCACTGGCAGACCCAGGCTGGCTGGCTGGAAGAAACCATTTCCAAAGTGGTTGCTGAACCAGTTTAGGTCAAAACCTGGCCTATTCACCTTAAAATTGGTGCTAGCTAAGCTCAGACATGTGGGCTGCAAACCTCAGTGGCTCAAAATCCTGTTATTTTTCCCAGGTTACCTTTTTTTGGATGTTCTTCTAAGAGAATCCCAGAATGGTTTGGGTTGAAAAGGACATTAGAGATCATCTAGTTGCAAACCCCTGCTATGGGCAGCAACACCTTCCATTAGATCAGACTCCTCCAAGCTCTGTCCAACCTGGCCTTGAACGCTTCCAGGGCTGGATGGGGCAGCCACAGCTTCTCTGGGCAACCTGTGCCAGTGCCTCACCACCTTCATAGAAGATTTTTTTTTTCCTAATATCTAATCTAAACCTACTCTCTTTCAGTTTAAGTCATTCCCCTTTGTCCTGTCACTACATGATTGTGTAAACAGTCTCTCTGTCTTTCTCGTAGGTACTGGAGCTGCAATCAGGTCACCCTGAAGCCTTCTCCTTTCCAAGCTGAACAATCCCAATTCTCTCAGGCTCGCAGGAGAGCTGCTCCATCCCTCTAATCAACTTTGTGACCTCCTCTGGACTTGCTCCAACAGGTCCATGTCCTTCCCCAGAGCTGGATGCAGCACAGCAGGTGGGGTTTCACTACAATGGAGCAGCTTTTCTGTGATAAATACCCTGAGAGAACTTGCTGTGGAGTTTTTGGAAGAATTCAGTTTCAAGGAAACATTTGGTCAGGAGGCTGTGTAACACATCAATCCAATTTCCCTCTGTGTTCCCCCTTACCTGGATGTTCACGTCAGCAGCATTCTGTAACAGAACTGAAACCAGCTCCTTGTGTCCTCTGTCACACGCCCAGTGGAGCAGAGCCCGGCCCTGAAACAGCCAGGAGAAAATTAACAAAGCCAAGCAAAAAAGAAACCCCATGGAAAATCACTCTTGCTATTAAGTAATAAGCACAAATAGCAAAATTAACACTGACTTTTAAAAAAGAAAGTAACGTTATTATGCCCCTTACTCGTGATTTGGACTTACACAATAATGCTAGAAATGTCAATGGCAACACGTAGTTCAATCTTTCATTAATTTGGCACCAAACCCACAAGTCATCAAAAAATTTAGAGAAAAACAGCAAAATATGAAATGCAGGAGGCAGGACATTATTTGTTTTCCTATGTAGATTTCAGATTTTGGCGCCTCTGACTGTTCTGGGAGCAATGACTTACACAGCAAGGGTAGGATATTGAATGCTGCCTAAGTCACCTGGATGTCAAGCCCCCAAAAGCCCATTCCTCTGGCAAGTTTGAAACACTCAACCCACTGATTCTGCCTCTGCTGGAAGAGAAGACTAATGCTGGGTGCCTGGGCAGGCACCCCTGAATGTCCTCTCTTGGCAGGCTGCTGCATCCATACCTCCAGACCCTCCCAAACCTGCACAGTTTTCTTCCCATTCCTTTTCTACAGGTGTCTACTACAGTGGGATAGGATGTAATGGAAGTCCAGATCTTCCTGCATGCCCAAGGGCATGGGAAGTAGCTTAGGATCCCTGAGAAAGGTAACTCAAAGTAGTTCTGAAATAGCAAACAAAAAAGAAAACCTTCTATGTACACTTAGCAAATTAGCCTTAATGTCCTATCAGTCTCTGCTGGTTTAGGTCAGCACATAGCACACTTGTAGGGGATTTCTAGGAAATTACCCTGCAGATGACCAGGGATCACCTCCCTCAAGCTGTGACACCATCTGACTGACCTGTGTTTTTCAATATGCCATGGAAACCAGTCACAGACCCTCACAGAAGAAATCATTTAAATTAGCCCATGCCTGATTATAAATCTCTTGACAAAGCAGTGGGGAACAAGGTGAGCAACTCATTTATCTGCTAATGGGAACTGTGAGCCAAATTTCCTGGCCATGGTGCCAGAAAGCAGGAAGGGAAGAAGACACCTGTGACCAAAGCTCACACTGCTTCTGCTGGATATTCCTGGGCAGGGCAGCAGAGGTAGAGCGTGATTTTAAGTCAGGAAATTCACACTTTTTGACCCAGGGACTAATTAATTTTTGTAACGTGTAATTTTAATGTTACACTAATTAACCTTGCATTAGAATGAATTTTCTGACAATGACTTTCTATGGAAGCACTAATGACATCCACAGGCCACTTAATGATTCATATTCTTGCACCCAACACGCCCATCAAAGTCTACAGGGGGGGAAAGAGTGCAACTTAAAACAATTGGTAAATATGGAGAAATCTTTAATTCACGTTTAGCATCCTTAACTCATTCCTGGACTGGAAATTACTTAAGACTTAGAATTTCAGCTGGACAAATACCAACTTTTTTCAAGCCACAGATGTTTATCTCAAAAGGAAGAGGTGCATCTGCAATATGCACAATAGCAATAAATACTTCAACAGATGATTTTGGTGACTTGATATATGTGGAGAGGAATAATACTGCAATTATTCAAACATATTTATAGTACAGTTACATGATAAAATAAAGGCACTTCTATCCTTTATATCAAAATTCATGCTACAGATGAGGGGCTAACATAAGTTGGTTTGCATTTTGCTCTGGACAAGAAGAAATTTGTTTTCTTGGTGCTAAACTTGGCTGAGACCAATAAAGGAAAACCAACAGTCAATTGTGGCAGCTCAGAGGTACCAGAGCACTGTGCCACTGGTCCTGCCCATGACACTGGCAGGCTGGTTCTGCTACACATGGTGCCTTTTGAACAAGACAAAACCCTGAAGCCTGATCATCTGTAGTCATTAAAAATCTCCTTGTGCTATTTGCAGGAGTATGGATTTCAAGTCTTGGGCCAATTCCACTTTGGGTAATTACACTCTGCTTACCTATATATTTTCTCTGCAACTCTAAATGGATACAATATTTTCTAATTAGTGCCTTAAATGGCTCTGCATTGTAATTGTGCACTATTAAACAGCTGACACGTTCCACCCAGGAAATGTCTGCAGCATGCTACGCCCTCGACACGGGGTGCAAGGGGCTTTAGAGACCTTCTGTGCAAGAGAACACCAGGAGATGTGGAAGGAAAAATACCTCCAGAAGAATCTCATCCTACTCACTGCATAACAAAAAGCATTACTACAAATTTGGTATTTGAAATGCTTGGGCTTGACGATCTTAAAGGTCTTTTTCAACCTTAATGGCTCTATGGAAACTAGATAATATTCACAACTATTTGTAGAGCATCAGGCAAGTCAATAACATTCAACAGCTCTAGCTAACATACTCAGCCAGCTATACAGCTACAAAATCCACTTGTTTCCCACATCTTTCTTAAAATAAACCTTAGTGGTAAGACAAGCTTAAACTGAACGTACAGTCCCAGTCTTTGTATAGCAGGGATATCACCTCTGCATGCTGAAAAAGTCTTTAGTCTGCACAGCTGCTGCTTTATATCAGCATATAGCATGTGTTTTTGTGTTTAAATAACGTGGCAGAAATTTTAAGGGCCACAGATTGAGCTTTCCCAAAACAATTCCCACATGACTGTTTCATTAAGCAGTGAGACACTCAAAGCAACATGAATAATTTCATGTAGGAAAGCGCTGCAGCAGTGAGGTCTTGGCTTGATGCAGTCAAACATCAAGGTACTCCCTCCCTGCAATTCAAACACAACAGTTGTTGCAGAAGTTACTTGAGGGGATGCATTTCCCCCCGCCTTTGAAGTATTTAATAAAAAAAAAGCATAAAAATAGCCCCAGCGCACTAACCCTGCCTCTTAAATCATCTGTGCTTTGCTTGGCTAACTGCTGCCAGCTTGGCCAGCTCCTGCAGCAGTTTCTCAAGCCAACAGCACATCAATTTTGCTCAGCTCCAAGTCACAGGGTGTTCACAAACAAAGCACAGGACAGGGATTTGTCTCCCATACACCGAGTTGGCAGACAAATGGATGGGAATGATTTTCACATCTATTAGCTCGAGCAGAGATAGCGGAGAACAAAGCCAAACTGAATGGATGTGCTACAGTATAAAGCCACACTTCCAGGCACGATGTTTGCAGCTGTAATGGCTGGATAGCAATGAGCCACTAACTTGTGGCAAGTGTTGTATGAGCAGTAATTTAGAAAAGACAGTTATCTACAGAATGGCTGCATCCCCCTGTGACAGCAGGAACAGTGAATGGAAAGGTCGTTGTTACAATTACACAGGTAAACTTGACTCAGAAGTCAGTAACTTTCAGAGCTCTGAAAGTTTGGTGAAGCTTTTCTAATGGGACAATGCCTACAAACCCAGAAGAACATGACCCTTCTTCAAATCCATTTCCCCCCCTGTCCTTTCCTTGGCAAGCTGGCACCAGCTTGGCACTTGTTGTCTCAAAAGCACAAGGACTGGGGACTAAGTGAGCATCCTGTCAGATGCCTTTCATTAAAGCTTTGGCAAGGGCTTAAATACTGCACACAGGTAACATGTTTGTTTACTGGGATTTATCCAACAATTAAAAAAAATTCTTTAGCTACAACCTCCACAGCCCTTGGCACAAATTACAAAAGCAACTCATCTCTGCCTTTGAGCAGCTCCTGGTTCATTAGAGGTTGAAGAAATACTATTTTCAAAAGGCAGCAAGTGAGCCACACTCCTAGGATGTGCCTGGGGTGACTTCACAGCCACAGTCCATTTCTTATTCCATTAGTCCTGCTGACATACACAAGGAAAACAGGTTGCTTTAGTCTGTGCTACTTCTTATAAGTGAATGTAAGCGATTCTGTTGAACTCTGGGCAATTTAGAAACAGTAAATGGAAGCTTGTACATGATTACTGTCATTAGGCTCTTTGTTTAATTCTAAATTGAAGTTTATCATATCCAAACTGTTAGCAGGTATGCTGGCTTGCATGCTGCACATGAAGAGCTTTACTTCTTGTGGGGAGAAGGCCACTTATGCTTTGGAAATTTCCCAGTGCATCTATCTAAACCCCAGAATCTTCTGCTGCCCTTTCTGAAATCTTTCTGCTTTGACTAAGTTGGCTCATCCCCACTTTACATTTTCATTCTTGATTTCTCTTTTCCTTTCACTGACTTCTTCCAGGTTTGCACAAAATAAAATCTAAACACCCTACAACCCCAGCCAAGTCTTTATTGTCCACAAAAAGGCTGAGTTGAGCATCTTTGAAGCTTAGCACAAGCCTGCTTCAGTAGATTTTGCTTCATAAGAAGTTAACTCTTTGTACGTACCCTGCTGACATTTTAAATTTATAGGCATTTAAATCAAAGGATTGATAGTGTGAATTATGTCCAGAAGCTGGGTGAGGCAGCTTTTGGATTTGGCAGGATGTATTTACACAGTAACACTAAAATAGTTAATAAAAATGACAAGATTATGCTTGTGTACACTTCATGAAAGGCTCCGTCTGGAAGATCTCTAGTCTAAAATGGGTTCTGAAACTTCAATCAGCCTGCATGATATTGAAAAATAAGTCACCTCCCAGACTGGGAAGGACACATTTGGGTACTAAACAACACTGGCAATGCTTTCAGTTCCATAACATATAATGAAACAACTATTTCTTTCAGATTCTTCCTTTTGGTATGCTGTTTTTTTGAGCATTTGTTGGGGTAAACCAAAACTGCTGAAGCCGTGAGAATTTCATTTATGGGAGAGTTTTATCCCAGTGGGAATTCTCTCACAAGTCCTTCACAGGTAGGCAGATTTTTTTGGTTCCTGCCTGTGCTGAAGCAATCCCAAACTCTGCAACAGCCATCTGCTAATATCCATCAGTTAGAAATAGGACTTCCTTTACATCAGGGACTCATGGATAATTCCCAGAGGATGTAATCTGGTAGTTTTTTACAAAGCTTAGACACTTCAGCTTCCACTAAATATTTTGATTTTTTTGTTTAAACAGTATTTCCTTGGCTGAAAACAAGCACATTTGTTACTTGAACAGAAAGGAAAACACAAGCTTCTGAATGCTGCTAACTACAAAAGAGCACCTTGCCAGTGGAAACAAAGCAATGCTAACATGCACTTATTGCAAGCATGTGATCCTAAAAAGGAGCTTTTATTAATTAACAGACTCCAGATGTATTTTCTGTGGGGCTGCCCTGGACATCTTCTTCTGTAACCTGTGATCTGCAGAAGGAGGATGGAGCCCAGAAACGGCACTGGTGCAGTGACTGTGTGGCACATGACAGTTTCAGTTCATTGAATTTATGATGTGAAATTCCAACCCTGATTGTGAACACCCTCCCTCCTCTCCTCTGAAAATTAATTCACATGAATTCCTGATTAATAATAAAAGGCCCTGCCATCAGCATTCAGAGCCCCAGCCGGGGCTGTCATGGCTCAGAGGGCAGAAATCTGCTTAGAGCTACAGGAGAACCCAACTGAATTTGTGGCGTCTCAGTCTATGAATGTCTAAGCACTTCATCTGTTCACCAAAACACAACGTGCTGGAAGGAGCTGTGCTCAGGCTGGACCAGGGGCAGGGCTAGGTGGCAGTGTGCAAGCAGGGAAACCAAGGTGACAAACCTGGTGCAGCCACAACTCCTGAAGGATCACCAGGGAAACTGTCCCCACCGGGGGTTTACTCTTACCAAAAAAAGGATGAAGCCAATTCAGGGTTTTAGACTGATTTTTCTTGGGGTTTTTGGCAATGCCTGTATTACCTCCCTGTGGGGAAATGGTGCTTTGAGTTTGATGAGCAGAGAAAGACTGGACAATGTCACTGTTTTTGTGAAGCTGGAAAGCCAGTGTCACTCATCTCCCTCCATGTGAGAATGATGAAAAGCTTGTGGCCTGTCAGAAATCCTTCTTCAACCTGAATGGACTTCATGGGTCAAAAAAGCTGTTTCCCTCACTTCCTACTTCTGTTTGACCACATTTAGTGTACAAAGTGGGGAAAGGGAGGTATTCAGAAGATATTACTCTGCCAGTGGCTGCTGGTATTCCTGAAAATACCATAGAAACTAAGTTTCTGATCTGACATGCTACACCCCACAGTTGGACATCCACTCTACCAGAAATCCAGTGGAAAGCTGTTTCCAAACAGATTATCCTGTCTCAATGACCAAGTGCTTGTCCAACTGTTGCAGCACCTTGTTACAACAATCCTAACCATGGAATTTTAGAAAGGAGTAGCAGTGAATTAATACACAAAACAGATAAAAGATTGATGGTCCTTATCTTTTCTCCATACCTCCTCATCTGTGACGTTCACATCCACTTTTTTTGATTGAATGGCTTTGGTTACATAGTCAATGTTGTTTTCTCTGCAGTAATCAAAAATGTTCTTGTCCTCTTCCCTATTCAGGAAACAAAAGCAAAAGAAGCACCATGTTACTGCACAACACAAAGGCCACATGCACATTATATGCTTTAACTTTGTTACAGACATTTCAGTGCTGTCATTGGAACAAAACAGGCATCTTAGTATTGCAGATGCAGAATAATGTGCTTTTGCCCACCCCCCAAGTTAAGAAACAGAAGATTCTGCTTCCTAGAAAAACAAAGGTGGTTTTTAACAGTATTATGCCCGGAAAAACATCAGTTTGCTCCTGTGAAATGGCACAAGAAATGTATGAAGTTAGCCAGAAAAATCCACGGTCGAGTTCTGGTATAAATCACTGCAATCCCAAAGAAAAGGCTAAAGCTGCTCTTCTTGTAAGAGCCACTCTGGGTCACACCAAATGCCACCCACCCTGGACAGAGGCCACTAACGTGGCTTGGAGAAAACAGCAGGACAAACAGGACACCTGCAAAACAATTTGTCCCTGGCTAAACTTATGTTGGATCCTGGCTACAACACCAGCAAGTGCCCACTTAGAACTGCTTGCAGGCAGAAAGATCAAATGATGGTGTCACAGGGGCTTGAGTCACACCTACAGCTCCTCTTACAGCTAAAAGTAGTGCTCTGGCTTCAGACACAGTGAAACTTCCATCCCTACCTGCCAAACAAACAGAACTGCTAATGAAGTTAAGACCCTTCACAGATTCTTCTACGAATAATACCTTTAGGCGTAAGTACAGTGATACCACTGTGCTGCTAGCAGGGAATAAAGAAAAGAGGTCATTGGTTTTCCAGAAGTAAGCCAAAAGCCCACATAATCCTCTCTCTTTCCAGTTTCCAGCTGAAAACCATGGTTCAAATGAGCCCATCAGCGTTGCTATGGGACTTGGCAGCTTCACAAGAGTTAAACACAGAGTCGTTGCCTCATATGACATCCCCAGTCTTCAATCACCTTAACTAAAGACCTTCTGGATGTTCAGCAGAACTCAGACTGACAGCCCCAGTTACTCAGAGAAAAGGGAGCTTGCTGGAGCTGGTCAGACCCAGTAAGGAGGTCAGCCTGCTGTGGGGGTTTTGGGCAGGAGAAATCAACAGGGAAATTTGAGAACCGATCCCTGGTGCTAAGAGGCAACAGCACTTCTGTTCATCTGCATTGCTCTTGAACTTGCAGGCTGAAAAACACCGGGAAGGAAAAGTAAAATCTAGATAACATCTGCATTTCTGAGCAGTGAGTTACAAACAAGAAGTGGCACTCTTCAACCTGCAGTCCCCCAAAAATGAAATGCCAGCAAGGCCATGTCTTCTGCTTCCATCAGGGCAGGCAGAGTGCCATGACCCCACTTTCACTTTGTCTTTTATAGTTATGAATCTGGTTTACTGAGTTACACTCTGATTCTTCAGACCTCAAGCATCTGTGTCCTGCCATGGTGCCAGAAAAAGGTGGGGGAAAGCACTGATACTTGCTGCAGTGGCAGATCACTGCTTTCTCCAAAGAAGTCACTTCCTCTGCCCTGGCTCTCACCTTGCTCCCTCAGTAGCATATCACCCCTGCTCTTTGTGCACAGGCAGTCCCTGCAGAGACACCTGAGCTGCACCTTGCTGGTGAAGAGCT
Source organism: Cettia cetti (assembly GCA_013401135.1). Classification (NCBI taxonomy): domain Eukaryota; kingdom Metazoa; phylum Chordata; class Aves; order Passeriformes; family Sylviidae; genus Cettia; species Cettia cetti. Next base: position 33,090 of record VZUI01041276.1, on the reverse strand, counting down.
GGGAGCCACACAGGATTTCACAGTCAGTGTTTAGGCCTGAGGACATTACAGGAGGCTCCCAGCTTCTTGACCAGTTTGTCAGGAACTCATTCCTTGGAGGTCTTGCCGGCTCGTTACACACAAGCTCCTGGGAAACAGATCACGGCATGCTTTAAATGCAATTACCTTGAATTCCGGGAAAAAAGAATCTCACAGCGGGATTAGAAAAGGCAAAAGCTTATACTGCTCGAGATGGAGCTTGACAGACTCCTGATGGAGGTCACAGGACATGCCTGCCCCTGCTAACAAGGGCTGATGTGATATGCTGGGAAGTCCCTCCAGTCCTACCTTGTTAGTCCAACCTCTCCCACACAACCCTGGCTGCTGTCAGCAGCCTTTTGGGAGAAGCTGCTTCTCAGACAACTCTGCACAGGAACTTGGTTCCCCACTGCACAGTCACACCTCCCTCATGCATTACAAGTGGCTCTTTCTTCCAGAGCACCAAAGCAAACCCCAGCCTCTTCCCACTAGAGAGGCCACATCCATCCCCAGTTACTCCTGGGTGATTTTCCACGTCACAGCCATGAGCTTGGGCTGTGCCCTTCCCTCCCTGGCAGTGGTGCCACCTGGACATTGCACATGCTGCAGAGCCCTGACAGACCTCGCAGGGCAGCACCAGAGGCACCAGCAGGGACGTGGCAGCCATAAAGCACCTGACTGTGCTCCACTGGAAGCATCTGCAGGGTCTGTGCCAGGAAAAAGGGCACAACAACCCTGACCTACCACAGCCCGTCCAATTTCCCACCACAGCCTCCAGACAGGACTTTTAAAGTCTTTTCCCAAGGATATTGTCTGTAAGGGGAAAATGACCTGACACAGCTATTTGGATATGATTTAGTTTTCTGGAATAACCAACTCTGCAAATGCTCTATATATCGCCATTCCAAAAAACCACTTTTCTTTCAGAAGTCTCCACCATGGAATTAATCCAGAATACCAATTTCCCCACCCAAAGGGAAGGTTTCGGGAAATTTCGTTCTACTCTGCATTTATTTCTCAATCTTTAAACCATTCCTTTGCTCCTGATGCCCTCCTTAAAAAAATTAAGCATATATTATATCCAACTTTTCTATAAATATTAACAAAGAGAAACAAGCCCTTTCCGGTCATAATGAGAACATTTTACCTACAAATAAAATAGTCATATGAAGCTGCACTCCAGACTTTTAAAACAATCTGATCCAGCTAAAACCAGGAAGGGAAACTGAGGAAAGAGCTCAGAGGAGTTAAATCCAGATTTTTGGAGGGACCAATACTAAGGAAGACATTTTTGAATGGTGTGAATGGAATAATGACAAGTTACTGTTGTTTGCTGACTCTCCATTGAAAACCACAAAGTACAAATAAGAAACAGAGCTTGAAAACTTGACAGCTTGGCTTTTCCCCCTTCCTTTATTTCACATGTGTGTATATGTATATAATACCTCCACCATAGTAGCTACAGGAAACGAAGAAGGATGTAATGATTTTATCAGATCTGTTCCTAGCAGAAATTTGCATTCCTCATAAAAGCGGTAAAAGTTAGCAGCAAGGCCCAGAAACTGATCGAAACAGGCAAAAACGTGAAAAATACAAACGTGACAGCGCAAAGACATGATCAGATAATGTTATGGGGGAGAGAACCCATGGCATTTCCATCAGTATTTTCAGAAAAAATCTCAATTTACATAAACAAATACAGCATTCAGGACATCTTCAGATGAGAAACACCGCGAAACTCAACCTAATGGAGATGTGCACAATAACGCAGAACCTGTAGCTAAAAGGAAGACTTGGATGCAATTTTCTTTCCGTGTCAGACTGTCGAGATAAAAAGGAGCCTTCAAGTCAGCAAGCACCTGACTGTCAGTAAAGGCAGATAGAGCTTTTATATCTATTTCCTGAGGATGGCCAGAGGGTTTCTCTACTCCCTTGCTGATGGCCCCCAAAGCTATTTCCTTGTGCTCTCCCCCATCCCCAGTACGAGATGGTAATTTTGATTTAAAGGTGAATTGAAGCATACCTGTTGCCTGCAAGTAACACATGGGCAGCTTTTCTCATCCTTGAATAAAAGGATTTGCAAGAACTTAAACCAAGTCATCTCTCCCCAGGCTTAGAAGGCTTTGCAAGCCTTCTCCGTAGGCTGTCCAAAACACACGTGTTGAGCCAACAGGTTTAAAGCAGCTCACGGAAAAGATCTGCTGCCAGTTCATCATTCTTATCTGGAGTGCTGTAAAACTCCTTGCTTTCTGAACAGCACCAAGGCTGCCACCGAAAAGGGCCAAGAAGAGATTTGAAATTCACATTATTTTACCCGTGTGCAGAGAATACCCTCCAGGTTTGCCCTGTCCCCTTCCCCTCCCTCCGCAGGTTACCTCCAGCGCAAAGCTCAGGGCAGAGGGCCGAGACCAGGTTCTACTTTGGGCATCCTCTCCCCTGTTCCTGGGGCTGGTCCAAGGCACGTCCCAGTGGATTTGCTGTGGAGTGGCCCCGGGTGCCGCTAACAGGTGGCCGTGCCCGTGCGCCTGGCACGGCGCTGCCGAGCGAGCGGCACGGCGGCGGAGCGGAACGGGACGCGTGCGGGGAGCCGAGAGGCGCTCGCAACACTCGCTGTTTATGTCGAGGGCTCGGCCCCCCAAGGGACCCATTTTCACATAATCTATAATTATCTCTTCGCTTTAATCGCCTCGTCACTTCGGAGGCTCTCCTGGGCACAGGAAGAGGAAAAGCTCATTAACTGAACCTTTTCTCCTCTCTCCAGCCACCCATAGCTTTTAATTGCTTGGTGTTGTTATTATCTATCAGTGCAACTGGGATCATTTTCATAAGAAAGGGTGGTGGGAGGGAGGGAGGCAGGAGCAGGTCCCTGAGGTACGCTCCACAGACAAACCTTTGCTTTCTCAATTATTTATGCCAGCTGAGGTTTTACAAGCTGAATAAATCCATAACTCAAGTTTATTTTGAGCTGGCAGGTCGTCCCAGGGGAAGTGTTGCCCACTTCTGGCACACTGGTGTGCCATCCCTCCGAGAGCCGCCGGGCCATGGCGGGACATGTGTCATCCACCTCCCCACCCACCGCACGCGTCTCGGTGCGGCACCGCAGAGGAGGCGGCCGGGAAAACAGCCACCACAGCAGGATGTGCGCTCCAAAGGGAAGGCAGGCCCGAGCCCTTTGCACAACAAAGCAAAGCCCCAAAGGTCACTGCTCCGGGGAGAGTAAAAAGGGGAAGCAATAAACTTGGCAATCATCTTGAAGTCAAAAGATTGGTCCACTGAACATCAGCGTGAGAGCTTCCCTTTCTAAGCAACACTGACCTGAAAAACCCCAAGTCCCAGCTGCCAGGACCTGCAGGTGTTTTGCTTGAGCACACCGTGGGCTCCACAGAGCCAGAAAAGCTCTTCCACAGGGATTGCACAGCCCAGCACTTATGTGAGTGACACATCTGTGGTGCAGCCACCCACACACACAACACCAGCCCGTAATTCCCAGCACGGATGCCACACATCCCTGCAGCTTTACACTCATTTCCAGTGCTGGTGCTCCCAAAAGTAGGGCTGGAGGGAGACAACGAAACCCCAACCGTGCTCCACAGCACCGGGCTCATCCCAAAAGCATCGCTGCTCTGAAGCGGCATCCTTGCAATGGATGCTGGAAGCAGCTCTTTAAAATTCAGCAGCCTTTGTGCCTGACCACATGCAGCGACCTCTGGTATTTTCTGCCAAAACAGTTCATTTGTCTCGCACAACAACTAATCAATTCCCAGGGCCATCCATCACGGGGCTCGCACGAGCCGGCCGGGCAGCGGGACCAGATGGCGGCTGCGTTAGTGGGATTAATACAATTCTGATGGATTGCACGGCAGCAGGCAGGTCCTGCACACCCACAGCCCAAATGCTGCCCTGCTCAGGACTGGGGTTGCTCCCAAATGTTTGGGGAAGGGTGGTAGTTTTGACCAGAAAAGGGCTTCTTCAGCAGCCTGAAGAAGTGTAAAACAGCTCAGGGAGGCGTCTGTGCTGACTGGCAGATGTCATTCCCATCCTGGCATGCCGAGGCCCTGAAGAAAGCAGCTCGTGGCAGAGTGCAGAAGGGCTCCTCCAGTGGAAGTGGAAACGGACATGGACATTTGGCAACGCTATTTCTCATTCTCCACCTGCCAAATGAGTGTATTTGTTTCCTGAAAACACTTATAAACTGCCTACTCCTTGCTCCAGCTTTAAAAAAATACTGAAAAATAAAGCTGGATTTCCAAGGCTATGGTGTTTTTGGCATATCTCTCAGATTGTGTCTCGGATGAGATTTATACTGGTAACACATCAGTCAACCTCAGATCACTGATCATTTCCCAGGTTTGTCAAACTCCAATTACAGTGTTTTGATCATGAAAGAGCTCCACTACTACTGCCTTGTTCTGGTAATAAGACCAGAAAAGGGACATAAAGCTTTATGTAGCAGTGAAAAAGCAAGAACAAACCACCACTATACCCAGCCTGAAATCACTGATAATTTCTAAATCTTTCCTTGCCTCCGAGTCCCATCATCAGTCACCACCAGCACGCAGGAGTTTTATGCAATGCCTGAGGGGAGAGAAGTGATTTGCAGAGAAACCCAGAGGCAGAGCACTATGCTAATACATCCTGCAACTGCTCCCCATTACTCACTGGGGGTACTCCAGCTCTTTATTGCCAGGCTTTATTAATGACTCCTAATTGATGACCAGTGCCCAGTACCCCAAAGTAAATAACTGCTACGCCTCATTAGCTCAAGAGACCTTCTCCTGATTTGAGGGCTGATCTATGAACACACAAATTGCACTGATTTAACCGAATCTCTTTCTAAATTGATTTAATTAGATCGGTATAACCCGTTTCTGTGGATGCTCTTGAATTTATTTGGAATGAGTGCAATGTACTGTTAGCCCAGACTGACCATTTTTCTATCTTGTTCTCAATTAGAAGCATTTGAGATAATTAGTGATAAGGAAAAAAAAGTGGCCCTGGCACAACCCAAGTTCCTCCTGTTGCTGATCCACTTTAGGGCAGGGTATGGTAACTTCACTTTGTCCATCATTTACAGATCTGCATCCTAAGCCCCAAGCATTTCATTCCACAAAAGGAATGTAAACATTATTTAGGCATAATTTTTGACATCCAGTTTGAAATCAGTGACACTGCTGCTTTGTTGCTAACTACTGCTGATGGGGTTTATTCTATTTAAAACAAAACCTCTCCTCTTCATACTACACAGCAACAGCTTGGAGGGCTTTAATCGTCTGATACTGTTCAAAAGGTTCTGGTAAAGAATAAAACAAGTGAACCTGCTTACATGACCCTTCAAAACTCTGCACCTGCATTCTGGTCATTCTCCTGGTGCAAACTGAGGTAGTGGCTCCAGATAAATCAGCAGCCTTTTCCTGCCTTTGGATCAGCAGAATCCTAAAGGGCACACAGTAGGCTGTGTTTGGCAGAGTAATATCTGCTGAGAAATTGCTTCCAGCAATCTGTCAGGACTCAGGGCTGATGAGGACCTCAGTTTTAGCTTTTAGTACACAAAACAGGGTTTTTTTTTTACTTGTTCTGGGCTTCTGTAGCGATACTGTAACAAGAAAATACTTATCCTATCAACAGCACTGGGAAACAAACTAAAGTGGTTTGATTTCCATTCAAATTTTTGCAAGCTTGTTGCAAAGCTTCAGAGGATCCACCATGGACAATGGAGTCAATAAAACAGTCTGCATCAAAGTTTCTTTTCTCAGTAGGTTTTGAGGCAGCACACACAGTAGGCACTGAAGCGACAGCAGGGACTTACCATTGATAAGCTTTATCAATGTGTTAAAGCTTATCATGGCTCAAGCTAATCAGTTTTCTTTCCCCTTAAAATTTTTCATGTTCTTCCTCTACAGAAAATGCCTTATTTTTTTTTTATGATAACATTTTGGATTATGAAATATTACTGAATGCTAAGCTTATGTTTTTGTCAGTAACCACTCACAGCCTCACAAAAGTCACCTTTCTCAGGTACAGCTATGGGACCAGTACCTGCTCTAGACAAACCTGGACATTTAGAGCCACTCCCTCTTTGGTTTATCTTCTTGCAGGTTTGGTACCAGAGCAAATTTTCTGTTTAAGGCTATGCTTTAATTAGTGTAATTATCATAATAGAGATGTGCCCATACTTGCGTGTTTATTCCCTGTTGCAGGAAGAGAATGAACAGTAGACAAAAGAGGCAGGAAATGTGAAGCTGTACAACTCTGTGGGTAGATGATGGTGACACTTGCTCACTCCTGTCTTGCAAGGAAGACACTGATGCCTGGAAGTCAAATTGTGCTGACAGACAATATGAGTTTCCACTCTGCCAGCAGAGTCAGGACACTTCATTCAACAGATTTCAGCAGAATCACCTTATTCCAGCTGTGCAGGAGACTACACCTGCCTACAGCCTCATTTGTGAGGATAGCTGTGCTGTGCTAAACAAACAGCACCTGTGTTCCTCATGGTATGTTTGGGGAAAAAGCATTTGCAGCTGTACTCCTGGAAACAAACACGTGAAAAGATTTAGGCTGGTCAAATCAACCAGAGCAAATTCTGTTTTTCTGTACATTATGCTGTATTTCAAACCCAAGCAAGGGCATAAGCAGCACTTGGAATAACCAAGACTCTGACAGCACTGTAGGGATATGCTCTACCCTCCAAAGGAGAGCTTGAACAGGATTTAAACCACAAAGTCAAACTGTGAGATCAAGGATGTTGGCTGAGACCTGCACTGATGGAGCAGGGACAAAAAAGGAGCTGGTGGCCAGCAGAAATGCCATTCCTCAAACAGTGTGTTAAACCAAGGTCACACCTGACCACCTCTGCTCAAGGGCCAGGGCAAGTTAAAGCCGTGTTGGCTCTCCATGCAAGGGCAGGAAGCAGCTCCTGGCCAAGTACTCCACTCCACTCTAAAGTGGATTGCAGTCCCCAGGGAAATGCCTGCATCCCTGCCAAGCACACAACTGCCACCCTGCCTGCTTACAACAGCTGCCTCCAGTCCTACCTGAGCTCTTTGCAAAGGGTTTGGAGCCACCTGATCAAGATTTCTCTTCCTTGCTTTGTGACAAGTCAAAGAAATGCTGTGCTAGAGTGTTAACTCTTTAGGAAAGAAATCTGTGTTTACATTTCCTGGATGTAAAAAGATGCAAGACATTAATTAAAAAATGGGATCATACACATGTAAATGGGTGACTACATGTCAGGAAACACTGACAAAAATTTAGTCTTCTCTGCCTGTTCATTTTAACTAAAACTACGATACAGTATTCTAAAATTTCTTCCACAACATCATTTAGGTATTGGAGTTTAATATTATACCCATGATTAGGAGCCTGGAACAGCAAAAATTAAACCAGACAAAAACCATCCAGGTGTCCTTATTCAGTAGCTCATGTCACTTACTACTTGGACCTTGACAGTTTTAAGAAGCAGCCACTCTAGTTCAGTAAATGCAGAGCTGGCTTTTCTAGCTGCAGAGCCTAGAAAAAAATTAATTTGATATAAGGCACAAACTGTCCCTGAAGGCAAACATTGTCCAACACTAAAACCTTCACTGAACAGTCCTTAATGAATGTATTGGTAAAGAAATAACTATTTGAAAAAGGTAGTACCTGAATAGCTTTCTATTAAAAATATCCAATATTGCCTTTTTTTTAAGCCATATAACTGAAAAATGGGAAGCCTTGCCCTTCCCCCACATCTTGCACTAGGGAAAGGTTACTACCTGGCAATGATACAGGCAGATATTGATTTAAATGATTATGGACCTGAAAAGTTCTTTCCTGTCATTTATTATCCTGTTGTAGCTGCCACCACACTTGTGCAATACTAAAAAAAAAAAAAAAAAAAAAAGCTTAACAAAATGACATTAGAAAAACACTGTTTTAAACTGAATTCCAGCACAGATAATCACCTGATTATTTCTTCTTCCTGATATAATGAGCTGACGACTGGGCCTCCAAATCCAGTTTTGCTCTCCTTTCCCCTCTTCTCTGTTGTCTGAAAGAAAAAGAAAGATTGGTCCAGCATCCTGGCTCCCACCATATTCCCAACTCTCATTCCCAGCCCTGGCCCTTCAGGACCCAAAAGCTGAGCCTCTGTGAGGCAGCATAATATTCTGTTACTAGATTGCAAAGCCTGCCTTTATAAATCTATTTAATATAGATCTAAAATTAAATTTTATAATGGGCAGCATTTCCAAATGATTTACTCCCAGGAACTCTAGGATTCTGAATGATTCCCACCATAATAGAAATGAACAATTAGAATAATGATTGATCGATATGGAGCCCCAGGCCTACCTTTTCAAAAAACCATCCTGCAGCCTGGGATCTTCAATTGCCTGACTTTACATTGATGCCAGACTTTCAGCAGGGTAAGTGCCTGCTGTCTGAAAGCCTGACCCAATTAGGGGGTGCAGGGAACCACAAATCCCAACTCTTCCACAGCATTAAGCATTTTGGTTTTCAGATAAGCAGCCAGAACTGGTTTGGAAATTGCAGCAGCAATTCCTTACAAAACCAGCTCGTTAATTGCAACTTGCTGCTGCCAGTGGACAGGCCTGAGGCTTTCTGTGATGGCAGAGTGTCACACCTAGAGTGAAAAAGATCAGGAGCAAAGTCCCAGACTCTAGAAGCTTCTCTGTAGCTGCTATACACAGAATCACAGAAACCTGGAATGATTTGGGTTGGAAGGAACCATAAAAATCATCTAGTTTCACTCTCCTGTCACAGGCAGGGACACCTTCCACTAGAACAGAGTGCTCTGTGCCCTGTCCAACCTGGCTTGGAACACTCCCAGGGATGGGGCAGCCACAGCTTCTCTGGGTAACCTGTGCCAGGGTCTCCTCACCCTCACAGGGGAGAAATTTTTTTCTGATAGCTAATCTAAACTTATTCTCTTTCAATTTGAAGTAATTCCCCCTGGTCCTGTCACTCCAGCTATTGCAAGTAGTCTTTCTGCATCTTTCTTGTAGATTCCCTTCAGGTTCTGGAAGGCCACAATTAGATCACCCTGAAGCCTTCTCTTGAACAATCCCAGTTCCCTCAGCCTTCCCACACTGGAGAGGAGCCCCTTCCCTCTCATCAGCTTCATGAAACACAAAAGAATTGCTGTCCCACCAGAATTCTACCTAGAAAGATGCTGATTTTTTTTTTTTTTAATAAAACATACTTACATTTGTATTTCTTCCTGCTCCTCAGGTTGCTTTTGTTTTAAATCAGTGTACTAGTTCCCTCTAATCCATTTACTTTTACCTTCTGCCCAGCTTGAGCCAGCCAGTTCCACCTTTGATTTCTCCTGCACCAGCCCAAAGCCATAACACTAGGTTTGCAGATATCACAGACATACTTCTTTATAAGAACCCACGGAAAGGAAATTGGCTTTGAAGGCTATTCCATGGCAAGTAGGCTCTCTCTAATTTAGAGTAGAAGGTGACATGAAGTTCTCCTTTCTTCAAGGGAAAGGGCTTCAGAGTCTGTATAGTGCAGTGCCCCTCTTAAAAATTTATTTAGCAGGGAACCTTACTGTCCATCAATTATTTCAATTCCACTAATAAAATAAAATTAATTTCAGATCACCTGAAAGTGCACAGAAGAGTTATTCCTATACAATGAACCTATACTCACTACTAGTCTATCCTGTTTGGTACTGAGGGATGATGGGCATTCAATTAGTGTCAGAAACTGCAAAACATTTTAATCTATATTCTTTCATCTCTTCCAACTCTAGTTCTTGGTTGTTGCTTTTTTTCCAAGTCAGGAAAAACATTTGAAAAAATACATTTAATCTTTCTAGAGGCAGAAATTGTTTAAAAAAGATTTCTAGGATTAAGTTCACCTTCTTTGCACAACGAATGCATTTCTACCAAAGATTAATCACGTTGATTGAGTACACATAAGGTCATTGGGAAACCTTGTGATAAAGGCTTTCCCCAAGGAAAGGCAAAAAATTCTGTGGCTTTTAATCCATATACAAGTTACTTTGTCCAAGTAGCTTTTATCTCATCTCTTTCTCACAAAAAGAGGTAATTCAATATTCAATTTATGAATGTTGAAGAAAGCTTATTCCATCCATACCATTCCCTGATATGTAGAACAAGTTTATGAAGGAGGTCCAGGAGAAGATTGTTTTCTCAGTATTTAGCCATGTGGACAGAGACAAGGCTCCACCATTCACCCACAGCTGGGCTTACAGAGGGGAATGATTCCAGGCTTGCCAAAGAAGTTAACTCTGCTGCAGCACAAACTGGTTTCTTTCAATGCAGATACAAACTGGTTTCTTTCCAGCTGCCTTTGACAACCTGCCTATCCATGAGCTCATCTGCCCACTTCCAAAATCCTTGCTGCCCAGCCTGCCAGAGCTTCCACGCAATATCTGAGCACGATGTTCCAAACTTGGGGACACAAAAAGTGGGGCAAGAAGCAGCAGTTCCTTCCAAATCACGTCACAGCTACTGCCAGCACTGACAGCAACTGGTGTTTTATTTGTGGTTCATCCTGGCTGAAGGGATCAATAACACACAGATGCCCTTTTCCTTCCTAAAACTCTTGATATCTTTACAGCAAAAGAGGGCTTTTAGGGCTACCTATATGCAGAAAATGACTCATGAGTTTAAAGTCCCATTACCCCACAAACCACAGTGAAATTAAAAACTGACACTGCAAATTTCCTGTCTCCTCTGTTAAAAAGGCACTAATAATTAACTATGTGGCTCTCAATTAAGCCAGCTCCATTTCTTTCACTGCTGGCAGCGCTGTCCAGAAGCACTGCAGATGCACAGGTTACTAATGATAGTTAAGGAACAGGATGATCCAGAGCTTCCATAATTTGGAATCTGAACCCAAGGGAGATGACAGCAGTAGCATCTGCAGTTAGACCATGCAAGAGAGGTGCTGTAGGAAAGGCAAAATTGCTATGGATTCCATAAGGACAAGACATTGCTTTGAAAATGCCAGTTAAAAACTGTGGGAATAAAGAGGAATTTGTGACAGCACGTGAAGACACCTTGGAGGATTGCACTCGTGTGCCAAAGCACGGGCAGTGGCACGTAAGAAATACGGGAAAAGACGATAGAGAAGTGTAAGACATGCTTTAAACAGTGAAATTTCTCATGTTTTCCCCTTGCCCACCGATTCTTTGTGGCTGGTGTACAATTAAGGCTGATGTCAAAGTCACTGCTCCTGTGACAGTTAACTTTGGTGGGCGGGTCTGGCTGGCCAAAACCAACATAAATCACGGGCAAATCTGGGCTTCAGTATGCAGCAAACGTACTTCTGAAGAGACATCTGCAATTCCCCTGCCTCCAGCTGGGCTCAGGGACTGGCGCAGGGAACTCCACTAAGCCCAGAACGATCCTTCTCAAATGTCACCAGGAATGCCAGCAGAAAAGCCACACTCCTCCAGGAACAGACAGTGGAGCATCCTCGTCCCTGCCTCAGTGCACTGGATTTGTCAATAACAGCCCAGCTTGATCCAAGGGACAATGGCATCCCGGCTGGCTGTCACTGGCAATGCTGCTCCAGGCAGCCTCAAAGCCTGACAACCACTTTCGGAACAAAATGGAAATACAGGGACTAATATTTGCTAACATCATTAATTCTTTTTTTCTTCCCCACTCCCCCTTCTTCCTTTATCCACCATGTCAAGATGTATACTTTTAAATTGTTGTCAGCCATAAAACAGACGTCGTGTCCCAGTTCAGAGGTTAACATATAATGACAGACACATTAAAAACCCTGTCCAATGCCTCACTGAAAATTTCAGCTCCATCTTCTCTTCAACAAGACAGTGGCTCAAACTCACTTATAAGCTTTAACAACATTAAAGCCTAATCATGATTGAAAAATAAAGGAGAAAGGGAAGATGGCTTTATCATACTAAGTATTATGGAAATGCAAAACAATTAGAAACAAACATTTTCCTTGTGAGGGTCGTGTCACAAAACTCTCCCATGATCACAACATGATCCATTTCTCCTTTGGCATTTTTGGGGAGCGAGATGAAAATGATCATTTAAGAGGAGGAGCAGGAGTTCCCTGATGGGGGTTGGTTTGGTGGATCACTCTCTTGCTCCATCCCTGAAGATAAGACAGGGATGGTTTGTTTTTCATTTCCACACCCGAGCCTTGTTCCAATCTACACAAAACAAGCTACAACAGATTTAACGAGATGGCAAATTCATGGGTCCTCCCAATGACCCACTTCAAGCTCGAGAGGCAGAAGCAGCCATAGAGATGCAAATGACCTCACTCTCAGTGATTAGCTGGGATGGAACGGGACACGGCTATTTACAAGCAGGGCAAGGGACTCCTAATTCTGACAGAAGGAAGGCACAGAGAAGTCCTGTAGAAACACTACAAAACAGCAGGAACAGCACAAGTGTCAGTAAAGCCTTTTAAAAAATGGAAGACCATAATTTCGACTTAACAGATGAGCTAGATCCCGGGCATGGGTTAAATGCAGGGCATCCCAGTTTTATCCAGAGCAACATGGGAACTTTGCCTGGCTGGTTTTGCATGCCCAGACACCCAGCAAACACAGCAATAGCTATTTGGCAAGGCACGTGGCTGTGTTGCACTGCACATCCATCACGCCCCCAATTCCCTCACATTTTGCTCTGGCTCTTCTCCACACCCAAAACCTTTGAATATGACTTCTCATAAATACATATTTAAGAAGAAGAGAAAGCTATCAGCAGAAAAAAGTTCATCTCATGAAAATACTTATTTTCAAAGTCACCCTGGCTAATGCCTCAAAATAGTCAAGACTGAGGTTTTTCATCACCATGCACCTTGAAAACAGAAAAGTGAGACAACTTAAACGAGAGTGATGCCTCAGGATCTCACACCTGAGCCAGCACACTGTATGGATGAAGTTTGCACTACTTATTGTATTATTATTTTCCCCTTCCTCCAAGCCTGATGCAGCTTGACTCAGAGTGCAGCTGTGTCCAGCTCTGTGGGAGGCAGACAAGGAATACTTCTAACAAAATTACTCAAATCAAAGCTTCTCAAGCATTTCTGCAGCAGCAAATGCACAGTGCAGATTCCAGTCTGCCTTTGTGCTGCACAGGTGACCTTTCTCCAGCTCACCTGTTCCTCCAGTGCAGGTGTCAGGCTGGCACATTCCCTGGCTTTGCTGCATGGCCAGGCACAGAACCCAGCCCTGGGGACAGGGACACACCAGCTTGCCCTGTACCTGTCTGCAAGGTGCACACACAGCAGCAGGGTGAAACACTCTCCGTGGCAGGATTGTGGCAGCCTCCAGCAGCCACCAAAATCTGTCCTGGCCTTTCTGAATGCTGCAGGGCTCTGAAATGCTACCAAGGGTTCTGAGCCACCAAGCCTGGAGGAGCAGCAGTTGCTGGGTGCTCACAGAGGGGGTAGGAGAAACCCTGGCCCACATCCCAGCTCCCCAAACTGCACCTGGGAGGTGTGGCAGCTCCACTCTGTCGTTCTGGCAGGACAGGTGGAGTGCTGGAACCCAGTCAGGCTCACAGGAAGGTACCAGTAAATCCCTGGCATGTGCTGATTGAATTGTAATTAAACTGGTATAGTCTCAGGTGAGAAATTTTACAGAAGACACTTCAGACACAAGAGCAGACCTGCTCTGCCGGCCACCATGTTCCCCTAATGCTCTGGATTAACATTTCTCTATTTGAGGAGTGAGGATTATTAGGGAGACAACAAGAAAATGTAAACTCTCCTAAAGTTTCAGACACTCGCCCCCCTTCTCTCCCTGTGTGCCACGGCCTGGCCGTCCCCCTGGGACGGGAACTTGGGCAGAGACTAATTGTATTTGACAGCAGCAATTACACACAAGGCTGGAGATTAGAAGCTCGTTAATTGTGTGTGCCATAATTGCTGCCGTCTTTTCCTTTGCTAGTTAAGGCCAGTGCCAGGAGAGCCAGGGGGAGGAGGGTGCTCTCCACCCCGAACGCAGGTGGTCCGAAGATGAGAGCCCTGGGATGGGGAGGGGATGTCCCTCGTCCCCCAGGCCGCGGGAGGCTCCTGACCCCGGGACAATGCGGGAGGCTCCTCCGGCAGCGCGGCTAATGAGGCGTGAAATGAGGACAAACAATGTTCTCCTCCAAAGGTATTTTCCACCTGTATCCTTCTGACTCCGCAGCTCGGCTGAACTTCACGCTACCTGCAGCGGGAGCGAAGGCAAACATTAACCCTTTGATGCCACGACAGGAAATGTATCTTTAACCGCTTATAAAATTAGGCATCGTTTTACATGGTTGAAATTCATCAGATCTTTCCTTCCTGACTAAGATATGAGCTCAGCAATTCTCACCGCTCTTTACTGGCAGTAACAGCCAAATAAAACACAAACCCGTCCTGGCTGAGGGCAGCCTCTGCAAAGCCACCTTTCACAAAAGGCTGCCGTACCCTCCTCACCAGCCCTATTAATGACTGTCATAAACAGACCATCTTAATATTCCTCTCTCAACAATCCTCCTTGGCTCCCCGCAGCAGCTCTGCCCGTGCACATGACTCAGCACCTGGAGCCTTTTCAAGAGCCCCTGAGGATCTGAACAATCTGAGCAAACCGCCCGTGAAAAATGGCAGCACACTCTGCAGGATAACCTGGGGCTGAGGTGGGGTCTTTTAAGTTTTAAATATTGAAGGGGCAGTTTAGTTAATAGTTCAATAATGTCTGCACAAGGTTTTCTGGTTCTTTTAAGCCTCATCACAGAATTTCCCTTTAAAAAACACAATTTAAGACAGGGAAAATATTTTCCGGATTACAGTCAAAAAACAGAACCAAACATATTCTAAGTAATGTCATAGTTAAACAGTGCTGTGATCTAAAGCAAAGCCTTGCAGATTACTCATTTAACTATAACGACTTAATTAACAACTGCACCATAATCACAGTTGGAAATCAGTAGTAAAGACATGGGAAGGGAAATAAATGTAAAATGCATAATTTTCAACAAGTCTTACGCTTGCTAGGAGCTGTGATTTCATGACTCACTGTACACATTTTAGCATATGTGTGGAAGGAAATACTATGCTCAATAAAAAGCCCTACAGCAGTGGCTTCCCACAGTTTTTGGTTTGTGGAGCACTTTTTTTTAAAAGGAAAAGCGGACATGAAGGTGGCAAACACAAGACCACCAGCAGGCTCCTTTCCTCACATTTTTTTCACGGATCCTGCCAAAACTTGCAGATTCCCAGTGTCTGCAGGCCAAAGGGTGACGTGAGTGGCGTTGTGTGGACCCTTCCAGGGTGAAGGAAACCAGGTCAGCCCTGGAGCAATCAATCCCTTCTGTCCCATCACCTGTAGGAAAATCCTTGAATGCCCAGGCAGAGGGGACCAAGCTACAGACACAAACACAGGCTGTAGTGTAATTGTTGGGAGTTTTGTCAATCTAACACAAGATATTTGTAGGAGCAAGAAATATCTTCTGAGCCAAACTGAACAACTCCGTGGCTTGGGGTGAAACAGGTGCTCTGAAGCCTGGAGACTGAAGGCAAGCCTAACTTTTGATAAATAAAGGACACCAGCAGCCATCCTCTGCTTTCTGGAGTGACCCTGGGCCAGACATCACTGCAGTGGCCAGCATCCCCACTGGCAAGAGGAACAGCTCTGAGGCTGCTACACCAGTGCCACGGACATTTGTTTCCCGCAGCAGATCTCAGTGCTGAAGGCAGAGGGTGGATTTATGAGGTCTGCAGGCACAGAAATGGCAGAATGAAGAGATCTTCGCTGGTCCCAAGCAGGAACAAGGTTTCCAAATGTACAGAGCAACCCTTGGCAGGCTCTGCCAGAGGGATGCAGCATCTGGACACAGCTGCCTGTGGACAGCCCTTAGTGCTGAGCACTGAGGCTGTGCCTGAGCCTTGCCCTGCCTTTGTGTTGGTTAATTCAGCTCAAAGGACCTGTAGGATTCTCCAGAGACGTTTGAGGAGTGCCACCTTTCCTTAAAATAGGAGTAATTTGGTACAGCAGTGTCCAAGTATCCAAGCAGGAGACAATAGCTGCCCTTTTAAAGGAAAGCTTTTTCCAATCTAAGAGACAAATAGCATTTACATGACATTAACCAATGTGTTAGTTAACATCCAAACAAAATCTTCATCTCCAGTAATTACACTCAATACTTACTTGATATTTCCTGTAAAGAGCAAGCTAAACATAACCACTTAACCTTTTTCTAACTCGAAAAGCAGTATTTTCACTAAAGAAACAGCCTAATTATGCTGCAGCTTGTGTTATACACAAAACAATTACAGCTGGTTTTTCCTACTCAAAATCATATGCTATTCTTAATTAACACACTCCCTTTTTAAACCAGCCTTTGCCCTGCCATGTGAAGCAGCAGGGTACACAGATCCTTCCTGTGTTTGAATACCTTAAAGCAAATTTCTACAGCTCCACACCTAAACATCAGTGAATCAGATATTCCACAGTAAGATCAACCTGCAATTTCTACCCAAGTTCCTGAATTTTTTTAAGAGCCTCCGACACAGCAAGCTGAGAGTCTTGCAACAGCTTCAATTACTTGGAAAAATCAGATTTTTTTTTTTTTTTAATTAAAGGTAGAGTCCTTCCCCATTTAAAGCAGTCAAGCTGTCTGCCCAGCCTGGTGGGTTCTGGCCAAAACAGGAGCAGGAGGTTTCTGGGCACTCTGGGGAAATATTGAGCTCCATGGGTGTCAGAGGATTTTTCATGTTTCTGGGCACTCTGGGGAAGTATTGGGCTCCACGGGTGTCAGGAAGGCTCTCTCCTGCTTAGGCAGTGACCTGGGCAGCAGGAATCATCACAGAAACACAGAATGGTTTGGGTAGGAAAGCACCTTAAAGGTCACCTAGCTCCAAGCCCAGCTCAAACTGGGCAGAGAAAGCAGATCTTGCCTTCCTGGTCCTCCTCATCTCACCTTGCAATTTCCTATTGAATTTTTCCTTCCCTTCCAAACCTCCCATTCCACCAGAGGCTCTGCTCTCTGCCCCAAGCTCCTGAACTGCCCGTGGCAGCTTCCTGCTTGGTTCAACACCTCTGCTCTGCCAGCCCATCCTGCAGCTTTCCCAGCCCTCAGTTTTGTCATGTCAGCACACCAAAAGCATCACATACTGATTTGTTTCAGCCAGAGGAGTTTTCAGCACAGAAATGAACCTCACAGGAAAGTTTTGACTGCTGGTGGAGTCACTTCTCATGTCACAACACAGTTCTCTCCCCCTTCCAGCCTCACACAGCTACTTCACAAAAATGAGCTTTTCAATGCTTTCGCCAGTCACATTTTTGTGGCTGAGGAGGAGCAGCATTGCTGCTAAAATCTGCAACAAATGAAAACTGCATTTGGCATTTAAACACCTTCCTTGCCTTGCCAGAAACTGCCACCTCAAGGCAGAAATGACAGAGGGCACCTCTGGTTGCATCTCAGTCATTTCAGCTTCTGGCCTGAAATTTTAACAAATACAACCTTGCCATCTCAGTTTAAGCCAAGATCTTGGGCCCTCCCTGGAAACATCAGTATTTAACTATTTTCTGTCAACTCAGCCACAGAAGCAACAACCCTCAGCAGAGGATCTGCAGCAACTGACACCTGATCTGGTCATCAGGTCCTTCCCTGACACTGAGATGCTTTCTCAGCTAGGAGAGCAATTGCACAAGTGAGGTTTTAAGATCCCAGAGCTCAGCTGCATCCCGTGCTTCCAATCCCACAGCCGTGGGATCACAGAAGAACCAGGGACTGCAGCCAGCCAGCAGAACCTGTTACTGCTGGACAACGATTACAGGGATGAGAGAAAAGCAACAAATTCCCTGCTGCACAGAAAGTTACACACTAAAGTGTTTCGTCTCACTCTGATACATCTTGTCATCACTGCATGGCAGTAGTTTGAGATTATAAATATATAAATTTACTTGGTTTTTTTTTTTCAATTGCCTTTGGTGTATCTGGCTAGCTTGCAGTGTCTTCATCCACCTGCAAGCCAGGAATCACGATGCTGGGATGCCACACACATCACTTTGCTGCAGCAGCACGCTCAGCAAGGCAGAGCTACACCTCCAATTACTCATTTTTTTTTCTGAATACATCCCAAATAGTATATTCTGTAGTATTTCTGTAATCAGTGCAAGATGGTAAAAAATTAATTCAAAAGAATTATTCAAAAGCAAAATATTTAAATAATAATATTTAACCAAAATCGTTAATGGTGACCTCCCCCCCCAATTTCTTGGTTGGAGTTCTCAAACCCACTGCTGTTACATCCAAGTAGCTGCAAGAGAATCTGTTATGCTACCCACAGCACACTAACAACAGAGTGCACTGACACTGGATCAGAGCTGGAAAAATGAGGACTAGCATCTCTACAAGCCAAAGTTAGCCCTTGGAGGACTGGTAAAATTGCATATTTATCATACAGCATGTTTCCAGCAAGAACAGGCAGCTTAGAAGGAGGGAGAGAGAAGAGGCATAACCCTTGTCCTGATAATTCTCTCCTTTGAAGAAGGGCATAGAAATGTGGGCAACCTCTGCACAGGGTTCCAGTGCAGCCTTCAATCCACAACTGCATTGCTGGTTTGCTGCCTAAACTTCAGCCTCTCTGAAATACAGATTTGCAGCTTGGCACTGTTGTATTTCAATCAATCTCTTGGTCGAGGATCAGAATGCCATAAATAAAAGGAGCTGAGACCATAAATTTCTGCAGAGATGTAAAATCAAAGAGAACAATCCAACAGACTCCCAGGGGGTGGGTGGCTGACACATATTCCAGCTGTTTATATTTCTACTATGAGATGCTTGTTCATTTTAACTTCTTCACTTCTGCACAGCTTGCCAGAGCCACAATTCCAAACAACTGAAAATCTCAGTGTGGGTCTGGCATTTTCTTTTGTGTTCTATAATAAAAGGCTGTAGGAGAGAAAAAAAAAACCCTGTGATTGATCAAACTTGTCCACAAACAAGCCCCACCAGCAGCACCCCAATGCCTGGCAGGTGAGTTACTTGCAAAGAGAGGGCCAGAAAGGCAGCAGATCACCTATGGACAGCTTTGTTTGTGAGTAGGATCTGTATCAAGGACTTAAAGCATCAGCACACACTCCTCATGGAAAGATACAGCAAAACAAAACTACCCACCTTTATTGCAGAAGAATGGGGAAATTTAGTTCATATTTGTAGTGTGCTATTTTAGTTTCTGACACAAGAGGAACTACAAAACATCCCCTTGCTAATAAGAAAAATTGGTTCTGAAAGCATGCTCCAAAATCAAAACCCTCTAATTTTGCAGATAATAAAGTGCCTTTTTCCAGCTTGGATAAAGTAAGGTGGGTCACTCCACCTCTAGTCTCACAAGTAAGAGTGAAGTGCACACAAACTGCAAGGTTTTGTGAGGCATGCACAGTAAATAACTGCATCCTCCACTAACTCCACTTGCATGCTAGAGACTGTCCCTCATACAGCTGGCAAAAGAATCCCTGTGTGTGTTAAAATCTAAACCTTTACAGGATGTAAAACCCCCCCAAAATTATTACATACCTCAATGTGGTTTACAAAAAAAACCAACTCAGCAGTTTGTCTAAAACCACAGGACACTGTAGTCCTGCATGCCCCAAAGCCAGAAGCCCAGGGTGGATTCATTTTCTGGTTTTAATCTTAATTTCTAGTGCTTTGTTTTCTGCTAAAAGAATAATAATTTAAAAATACAGGCTCGATGGTTTGGCTTTGCCCTGTCTTTTTTTTCAAAGGGGAAGAGCTTGATTAGAGTTTACAAATTGTTTCAGTGATATGCTTCTTCCAATGTGGTCACCACTGAAATAAGAGCTCTCAAAAAAAAAAAAACAAACCCACCAAAAAACAAGTAGAGCAAAAAGCAATCTTTGTTTTCCGTATTTTGTTGGAAATTGTTATTATTGCTATTGTTATCACCAACATCTGGGTAAAAAAACCAAAAAAAAAAACAAACAAACAAAAAAACCAACCAAACAAAAAGTCAGACATGAAATCCCCTAAGGATGAAGTACCACAGCAGGATCCATACAAAGAACTGTGCAGAGCAAAGCCCCTGCAGCACTGTTCCACAGCTCCTCTCCCCTGTTAGCAGCTGCATTAGCACAGGACAGCAAGCTTGGGGGAGCACAGCCATAATTTGATTAGTGCCCACTTTACACGATGCAATCAAACTGCTTTTACACTACAAAAGAAACAAAGTTGCTATTTTCCCAAGTTTTTGACCTCCCAGCACAGCAAGCCATAAATTGAGATATTTCCCCAAACAAAGCAGGTATGTGAGCTCACAGCTGCTGGTGACAGGCAGAGAGACCCAAACAGGTCTTTTCCCTTCCTGCTTTTCCCATCCCCCTTGTAATCCTGCCCACACCACTCTGCTGCTCTTTCCCAAGCACAAACAGTGGCTGCTGGGCCAGATTATCAAGGGAGACATCTGTTTGACTGACAGACAAAACAGGAACACACGATGGGTGCACTCATTTTGTTTACAGAAAACAGTTTTTCTAATGCATTTCTGAATTTCCAGAAGAAATTCCGCTGGCCTGCAGAACTAACCAAGAAATCCATAGATTTCAGCCTGAAACTGCATTTACCAGCCACTAATTTAATTCTTAGAAGTTGTCCAGACATAAAACCTGTAAGATCAAAGCTTCTTGTTCCAGATACCATCAGGGCAAACTCGAGCAATGAATTCAAATTTAAGAAAAATTCAAGGTCTTATTTCCAAATTTTTTTATTTTATATAATTGGAAACAGAATTTGTATTCAAGTCATTACAGATTTTTTCAGTTTTCTTGGAGATCCTACACTACAGAGATTTTAAGTTGCCTTGGAGAGCTTACTTAAATCCAAGAGGCTCATCAATTTAAATCAATTGTTAAAATAATTCAGTCAACACCTGGTGCAACCTGCCAAAGGAACACCTAGACCTCAGCTCTTCTGCAAATCTGGAAATTGTTTCTCCTGCTTTTCACTGTATCCCTGAACTGCAAGTTCTCCTTCTCACATTGCAGTTTCAACTTGCTTATTGCATATAAACGTGACAGAGAAAGGTTATTTCACCAGAAGGCAGAAGGGAAGGAGCCCAGCCCTGGGCACAGGGTACCTGGCTACCCACCTTATCAAATATTGCCCCCTGCAGTACTTCATGCAAAAACACCCATTGGACAAATTATTTTTGTTTTATTCCCGAAGGTTTTCCAGCTTACTGCACTGCTCTGAGCCTGCAGCAATCGTGCATTTGCTATTTTATTCACTCTGAAGTTTCTTCTCTGTTTCATGAGCTTTTTTTGTTCCCCAAGGGTCCTCTCCTGGCATGACCTGGTGCTCTCACACCAACCCAGCAAAGCAGAGATTTTACTCCAATTCACTATTTGAGCCTGAGTACAGAAAATTAAATCCTCCCCTACTCAAACAAGGCACAGAATAACACTTAAAAAAAAAAAAACACAGGCAACTTTCTCCCCTTTAAAAATCAGAACTGGGACTTCACACCTTTAAGAGCCTAAAAAGATAATTGGTGAATGCCCATTTTCTTTGAGGTGGAGCTCTCTTTCCTTCAGAGAGAAGTCTCTGTTCTTCAAATTCCTGATCTCCAACTTTCCTCATTACACTGCAGAAATCTGGCTAACTGCATTTATTGGAGAAGAGGAGTCAAACAAGTTAAAATGCCAACTTTTTAAACTTTGATATATAAATAGAAAATCTTTAAGTCCTCCTTTAAGTGAGTTTCAGCACTCAAGGCAAATAGGAAGAGGAGTCTAAGTGTTTGGGAAAGGATGAAGTTGGTAGTGACAAGCTGTTCAGACTGGAACTGGTAAATACGCAATATAAGAAATAGGAAAAGGAAATATTTAGAACCGAGCTATGCCAAAATTGCAATCAGCAAATGGAAGGCTAAATGTGCTGAGCAAATCTGGATGCTTTTTTTATTATTTATTTTTATTGTTTGAGCTGTGCCATATCACCATCTCGTTACAGGAAGGGATCAATAACAGCTCCCGGCCACCCCGCTGCAGTGTCGTGTCACACCTCCACCCACGGCCCCTGCCACAGCATTTCTGTGCCAGGGACGTGTCCAGTGCTAAGAAAAGAAGTGCTGGCCTGCTTCTGCTTCTTTGGGCTTGAGAAACCTCGATGCTTGAAGCCACTGGGGGTTTGTGATATCCAGTACACAAGAGAGATGAGAATTTCGGAACGTGGGGGGGACTGCAAAGAGCAACTCCAACTCTCAAATGCTGCAAGTGCCTGATTATGCAGTGACACACATGAGAACAAAGTGACTGCATGAGGGTGCCTGACAGCCATCTTCTGAAGGTGACAGCCCCCAACTCCCTGAGCCCACAGCTGAGGCTGCAGGACAGCACCAGCGCAGCGGGAATGCAGAGCCACAGGGACACGCAGGCGGTGGCTGGCAGGGAGGGCAGGGGAGTGTCACCACCATGCTCATGCCAGCCAAAGCCACCAAAAGCAACTGTCATTTGCTGCCAGTAAAGCAGGAAGAGGACAGGTGAACATAGGGGAGGAGAAGCAGCCAGGACACATCTTCCTTTGTAAAGGACCCAAGCAGTGGGAGGTGCTGACGGCATGAAATGTTTCTGTTTTAGGCTGGAGAATGCAAAAGAAAGGCTTCATAAATTATTCTCTGTTCTGGAGGAAGAGTGAATAGACTTGAAGGACAGGTGATGTCTCTGAAATATGCAAATAGAGCTGAGCTGGTCCAAGCAATTACCTTTCCACTGCCTGGAACTTCAGACAGAAAGAAATGACTCACAAGAAACAAAAGATGTGCTCAAAGGTAGAAGATGACGAAGGAAGACTGCATCAAGAGGAGAATGGAGACAGCATGGACAAGAATATTCCTGACCTCCTGACAGCTGTTCTTGGGAAAAGGAACAAAACAACCCACAACACAGAGCCAACACAGAAGGGCTGAATTGCAAAACATCCTGAGAGGCAAGAGTGATTACTGGTTCTAGACAAACACAGCCATGAGATTCCTGTGGCTTCATGGATGTAAAGACAATGGACCTCACCTAAAATATCCTCGAGGTTACCTGTTCATTTTAAAGACTCTCCAGCAAATAAAATTGCTGAAAATAAGTGCAGTTATGATAATTTCTTCCCAGGTTTTAGACAAAATTCTGAAAGAGCAGATTAGGCAGGACTGTGTGACAACCTGCAGGCAGCAAGAGTGGAAAAGAAACTAAACCACATTGGAAATAGCCAAGCAGATACTGTCAAAAATGGCACACAAACTTCAGAGAGCAGAGAACAGCTATGCTGCTGCCTCTCCACATTCAGCTGTCTCCTAGTGAAGTGTGGGCAGTCCAAAGTCAGTGCAGGAGTAGGAAGCAGCAGGTGAGATCTGGGCTGCTGTTAGAGCTCTCACTGCTTCTGGACACAAATTCAGGGCAGTCTTACTGCATCAGAACACTTTTGTTTCTTTCTTTCCTATCTAAAACAAAGATACTAAATTAAAGCAGGTAAATCTGATGCTGGAAGTGTACTAATAAAGGAACTTCAATATGAAAGAATGAATCAATGGAGAAACAAGAAAAAGGAATGGAGAAATGGATCTGTTTGGAATGCACAAGAAACACTGCATTCAGTTCCATTCTGTTTATTAACAAAAACACTGACAGCTGAAGGCTGCAGAATAGCAGCAAATCTGCTAAGGAAGAAGTCAACCTATGAAAAAAAATAAGGGTTTTAAGCTTAAAATTTTACTAAAGGATCAAGATAATAAAGCCCTTTTGCAAATATATAGAACAGGAGACTGAGGAGAATTTAAAATAACACAAAAGAACAACTTTAACAGATGAGGTGAACGGTTGAAGACAAAGTAAGCTGGGAACACTGAGAAAGTTTTAAAATATCAAAATTCACGAGCATGCACAATAAGAAATTGATCACTGTTGTAGTGCAATTACTATTTATTATTCATAATGATATGAAACCCAAATTTTCAAATTTGTAACATGCTCTTTATACTGCTTTTAACCGAGCATTTGGAGGATTTCATTCACAATCTGTGGAATGTAAGAAAAATCTGAAGGAACCCAGCAGATGAGCATGTAAAGAAGACACAGTGACAGTGATGAAGCACCCTGTAATATACCCACAGCTCTTTTCTATAAATCCAATTCCAAACTTGAAGACTAAAGTAGCTATTTTATCTCCGTCCCCTGACACATGCATCTCCATCATTTTAAAGAACAGAGCTCCCTCTCGTGGCTCCAGAACGTGGATTTGGGAGAAGGAAAAACAGGAGATGCATCAGAGAGGACTCCTGAGAGCATTTTAGTTCTATAAAAGTGGAATGAAAAGGATGATGTAATAAGAAGGCCAGGTGAATTCTTGTGAAGAAAGCAAAGCCACCTTTATTTCAGTGCTGACTTTCAAATGACAGTTTCTGCTAAGGTAACCTCTTCACCTTAGGGGAAGAAGGGAGGAATACTGCTGCCAGCCTTTCTTTGTTTGCTGTATGGGTTCTTTAAAATATTTGTTTTGTAAAAACACATTACTCCTCTCTCCTGGCTGACAGTTTGGTAACCTGAAGCTCACAACTCTGACAGTAAGTGTTTCTCTGAGGCAAAGAATGAATGGCATACCCAAAGAGCTAAGCCTGTCACCACACTGAAAAATTTGCTCAGGAAAGCACTGAGTATTTTGTTTGATTTTTTTTTTCATTTTAAAATTAATATTCATGTGTTTCACTTGATATTTACTTAATTCAGGATTACACAAAGATTGTTACAAATTTATTTATTTCTGTATGAGAATTTTAGCCTGGACAAGAATTATCCAGCAAGCAGCCAACTTTGGCTAACTACACAGCACATAAAACTGTTTGCTCCAAGGACATTAAAAAGGACTTTTTCTAAATTAAAACCTTTCTTTGCTGCAAAAACACTATGAATGGCACGAAACATGAACCAGTGAAGAAAAAAAATTAACCTTAGGTCTCAAGAACAGCATCAGAAGACAACTCAAAATCAAATTCTTGATTCATAGGATTGTGCCCACACAAGATTTTGCTTCCAAAGCACAGGAGCATAGAAGAACAAATCTCCTACCATGAGAAGAAATTACCTTGCCTTCAGCATTTTACTGTTAGGGAAATATCTCCACTCTATTTCCAAAGGCTATACTTTTTCTAAAAAAGCAATCCTCTTTAAAAATTGTATAAAAGTCAGTCTATAAACAGGAGATATCCTTAAGGATTCAATCAAGTAATAAACCTGGTAGATGAAAGACAAATTAATTAAAATGACAGTACAGTCTCCCTGTAACACACAGATACAGACTTGTTATGTTGGAGTACCTAATCATAATCAGATTTGGTAATTTGCTGCATGGAAACAAAAAGGAAACATTTTTAGAATTGATCATTCAGTTCATGTCACTTTCATGGAGATTGCTTTCTATTGATCAACATTTAAATAGTAGTTGAAAAGAGAAGGATGAGAAAAGGATAAAAAGTATCTTTACATGCTAAATACAGCATGAACCAATAAGAGCAAAATAAATTAGATCACTACAGCCAAAGCAACCCTGTGCATGCGCTCGCTGGAATGAAGATGATTATGAATGAAAGAGATGGCTCTTCATGCTTCAGTCACAACAAAAGGAGAGTTTTAAAAACGAATTTAGACTTTAATCTGCTCAAAATGAAGTTTGCCATGCAGCAATTAAAGCCTGTGAGAAGCTGAACCACTGTCAGCATCCCAAAGACAAATGCTGGTTTGCTTTCCCAACGATATTTCCACGTTTCCTACCTGTGGATTCCAACTGGGGTCGAGTTTTTTCACTGCAGCGATGTACTCCTGCATAGCTTGGTGAGGGCTGGTATCTCCCAGGGCTTTCCAAGCCTCCCTAAGAGCAACAGCAAAACATCAGTGAGCCCCTCAGAGACAGAACAAGGTGTTTTTATAGTGACATCAGTGGAACACAGCGAACAGATTCATCAAAATCCTTTCTGGGCATGCAAAGCCATCATTGATTCAGCTTGAAATGGTCAACTCTCCTCTGAGGCCATGAAGGGCCAGTGTCAGTGCAGCTCTGTTGGGAAAGGATCTTTCAGGGGATCCTGATCCAGGCTGGAACACAGTTTGTGTTCACAGAGCTGCAGCTATTTTCACTTTTTTGCTGTATTGCACGCCAGTTCTGGATGAGGACAGTAAATACAGGAGTCTGGCATTTCACATCTGTATCAGGCATAGCAGCAAACATTTCCCTGTTAAACAAAAGACTTTTAAACCATTCCAGTGGCAACTCTCGGAGCTGACATCCCCATGGTCCATAATCTGTCAACAGATGATGCAAGATGCAACAAAAAGCAGAGCCAGAATCGCTAGGAATGACAAGGATTTCCTCTTACCATTTCTGCTTTCCCTCAAAATCAAAGAAGCTTGGCTTGGGGGTGTTACAGGTTCCAAGTTTCACCTAAAGAAAAGAAATTTCCTTTTGTCAGAACAAAACAAAGGACTTCTGCAAAGAGAATTCTGTGTTCTGATGGTTTCAGGGTAACCATGTCAGAAGGCCAGAAGAAAGGTTTTTTTAGGAAACAACTTCATCAACCTCATCTTACCCCTGCTTTAGCACCTCTGCATCCCTGGGTTTTCTTTGCATGATGCACGGGAAGCAATTTTGTTGTGCAGCTCATTTCTTTTGCATGCATTACCCACAGGGATAACCAAGGAGTGATTTCTCACTAATGTTATGTTTATTACCCAGCCAAATGCCTCATCCTCCACCAGTACAAAGAAAAATTCTGTTGATTAGGGTTTCTACACAGATGATTATTCGTTATGGCTGAAATCCACCTGCTTCCGCACAAAGGAGTAAACAGATTTTTGTTTAATTATTTTCAAGGTCCTCTGGAAGGCAAGGGGACAAACTTGGAGCAAAGGAATGCCAGGCAGCTCCTGAATTTGCCCCGAGGCACCTGACTGCAGGAAGCACTGCATGAGAGGCAAGTCAAGGCCTGAGTGCCAGAGATGAACCGATCTGTCAGAAGCTAAGCAAAAATTAAAATGTGTGTGAGGGGGGCAAAATTAAAAAACGCAAGGAAGAATGGGAACAAGCCAGAACCCAGGGATAGATGTATGGGAAAAAAGCATCACAGCCAGTGTAAAACGGCCTTGGTGCCACTGGGATTCAGGCAGCTTTGTTAATTTTTGTTAACACGAGGATGATGGGTGAAAGGCTAGAAGTCAGAGCTGAAGCAGAGCAGCAGCTCCTGGGAAGCAGCTACCACAGCAACCTCGCCCTAAGACAGGGCACAGCACGGATGGGGACCCCAGGGAGGGGACACAGGTACATCCTGGAGGTGGGCAAAGGCTTCTGGAGAAACGTTTTGTTAGCCAAGCAAAACCAAACTGCACCCAGCAAAACGTTTGATGAAATACGCTCAAATGTTCAGGCAGGTGAAGTGCTTAAATCAACTAACAATTCTTCACCTTAACAGGGTGGGGATTTTATGCTGAGGATGGAAGCATTAATCAGGCTTTAAAGAGAGCATGCCCATGCTGAGAGATATTTATTAGTTACACTGTGTTTTCATTTAAAGTGTCAGAGGATACGAGTGACTGTAACTGAAATTAATTTTCTGTACATCTGACTGTCTCCCAGTGAGCAATTCATCCAAATTAGAACATCTTAGCTGGTCTTTAAAACAACATATTGCATTTCATGGAGATATAGGAGGAATAGGCTAGCAACAGTTAAGTTTTATAAATCAGTCACAATTCCTGTAGTCTAAATGTTTTTTTCTATGCTCTGAGGTGGATTGCACCACTTGTTTTAAAGAGCGAAACAAACTAGGGAATAAAATGCAAATTCATTATCTGTATGGAAAACGCCTGCTTGGCAATTCTTTAGTTCAACAGCCAACCTGCAGAAATTGGCCAAGATAGATAAAAAAATAAATCTGTTTTAATATTAATTTTCCACTGCCATCATCAAAACACGACAGCAGTTTCCTCTCTGGAGGTTTGGCACTCAAAGGCTGTTCTAGCATAGGGGAAGACTATTAGTAGCATTGATAGTAATACAAATCAAGGAACAGTAGTTAAATTTCATCCATCAAGAGGGGAAAAAAAAATGCACTTGTGCCCTGCTTGCTATTTTAAGGTACATTAAAAAGGCTTGCAGTGGTTTTGTTGGAAAGAATAAACCACCAGATTTTGGCTCCTCTCTTTTTGCTGCAAGGCTCACAAGGCAGGAGAGGGATTTAACATGAAAAGGACCCGAGCCTGACAGCTGAGGAGAGGCAGTTAAACGTGCCAATACTGACAAAAAAGGCAAAAATTGTGCAGGACTCTGTCCTCTTGCTACTTCCCTAGAGGACCTCAAAAGCTGTTTTACTCCATAGCCAGCACAAAGCCAAGAGCCTGTATTAGTATTTTAAATTAAGACTTTCTCGTTCTGTGTCCAGCAAATAATTATTGAAGGTCTCTAGGGTGCTGACTGGTCACTTGATGCTCAGCTCTCCTCATTTACAGTTCAGCAGCTGCATTAAAAGAACATGACAGCCAGAATGCATTAAAAACTTCCTGCTATTGCTTCTGCATGCAGAGTTGCCTGCAGGCACCTATTCTCCTGAGTGACCCAGGCAGCCCCAAACAGGCAGTGTCTGCAGACATCTCCATCCGTGGCCAAAATAAATTTGGATACTTTGGATGAGGCCTTCACCTGAGAGCTGAAGGTCAATGCCATTCAGAAGAGGGAGAGATGCTTATGATGCCTTAAGTTTTAGCTCTCATGTTTTCAGATTCTTCTGTGCTGCCCAGGGGTGCAGTTCTGAGCTCACATTCAGTGCCAGTCAGCTCTGCACAGAGCAGGGACACAAAACAAATCCTTTTCCTGCTGGAGACCAAGGACAACTTTCAGCCCAAAAGCACAAACAACAGAGGAATGAAGGGAGGAACAAGAAGGATGGGACCTCCCAACCTGAAGCTGTAATTGGACAATTAAACCCCAATATGCAAGTGAACCAAAACTTATAAAAATGTAAGGTCTCATGACCCATCAGCCATTTTGTGACCATTCTTAGTCCACCTTGGGTGTAGCCCTGGCCAGGCCCTGTCCTGCCCAAGGTGTATCCCAGAGGCCTTTCAATAAACACCTGCTTTATTCTCCAGCTCTGCCCAGTCTGTGTTTCAGAGCAGCCTTCCCAAGGCATCCCTCAGAGATGTGTTACTGCTGTTCACCACCCCCATGCACCTTCACCTGCTGCTCCACACAGCTCATAACCTTGAGATTCTCCTCACACCTCACTCCATGCCTGGTTCTCCCTCCCTGGTGGTGCTTAAATGGTTCTTTGCTAGTTTTTCTGCCAATATATTTATACAGTGTGGTGTTCCAGCCAAATCCTCCTACCTGATTGTAAATCTTGTAAGGTGAATTGTATATGCAGCCTCCTATGGAGCAGTAACAGGAATAGAAGCTCCACAGGCAGCAGGACAAAGCTCTCACTGTACACAAGCCAAGTAGGCAAAATTGCTTTCTCAACACAGCAACTCCTGCCCACAGCTCTGCCCCAAGCCATGGGAAAGCTGACTGAAAATGAGGTGTAAGGAAGGACAAGCAAACACCAACCACAGAAGGGGGGTCATGATGACCAAGGGACTGCCTGTCCCAGAGAGACAGAGTGGCACTGGTAACAGCCAAGTCAGTGCCATCACATGATTCCATGCAACAGGAAGCTGCAGGCAGAAATTCCTGTGTTCAGGGCAGGCTTGTGCCATCATGTTCCACAATACTTGAAAGGCATCAAGCAAAATTGATATTAGATCCTTGAGCCCACACTTGGGGAGAGTACAGGTCCCATTTTGCCATCAGCATATGATTTCCAGCTTGCCAGCACCTCTCAGCATTTACATGGACACATCCTCCTCCAGCAGGCCAGTTTTCCCAGTCTAGTAATTTCCAGCAAGCTCTGGATCCCCTCCCCTGTGTAAATCACCACTCCTGCTTTGGTCTCCACTACTGCACCTTCTGAACCTCAGATTTTTACATCCTCCACATGATGGGCAAGTGCTCCCTTCACTTCACCACTACAGACACAAAGCCCAGACTATGACTTGCCCAAAGCCACACAGAAAGCAGTGGAAGGAAAGAAAAAGCAGTGGAAGGAAAGAAAAAGCAGTGGAAGGAAAGAAAAAGCAGTGGAAGGAAAGAAAAAGCAGTGGAAGGAAAGAAAAAGCAGTGGAAGGAAAGAAAAAGCAGTGGAAGGAAAGAAAAAGCAGTGGAAGGAAAGAAAAAGCAGTGGAAGGAAAGAAAAAGCAGTGGAAGGAAAGAAAAAGCAGTGGAAGGAAAGAAAAATCAGTGGAAGGAAAGAAAAAGCAGTCCAGAGCCTTATGGACTAGTCTGTTCTTCCTTTTGTGGGGCAGAGTCATAAACTTAGCAACATCTTCTAAAAACCTCACTGGAGATGACAACTAAGCAATTCCCTCATTTTCAGGTCTCTGACACATAAACAAAATCAGAGAGAAAAGTAATAAAATCCTGAAATGGCCTCCAATAAAAGGTAATAAAATTCCAGGAAAATGCCTATATACACAAACAGTTTGAAATAAATAACATACAGTATTTTAACAGAGAGCTCAGCTGTTACTGTCACCTCTTTTATGACGGTGCTGTATCTTAAATCAAAGCCTCTAGTGACACAAAACACTAAACTGGGAAAAGACAAGGGTGCCAAATCAAGGACAGTGGACAGATCTGAGTCAGCACCTCTTGTGTGCCAGCAATTCCACCGTCCACCAGGGTAATATATTAGCAGCTCATTATGCATCCTGATATGGCTGCTATAATTAAATACAGAAAACTTGCATTAAGTGCCTTCCTTTTGATTTAAAGCACAAAATGCTGCAAAACTTAAAAGTTAGCAGGGCATAATCCTTGCAGTGGCTGTGCTAGCAAACCTCTCACATCAGCAGTGCCAGCACCAGGCACTCTGTAACAGGGAGGGCACAAAATCCAGGAGGCAAGCACAGCCTGCAAGCAAGGAGCACAAAGACACTTGCTGTCACACCCTGCTTGGTCAGGGACACAGGAGAAGGACACAGAAGTGCCCTGTTCTTCTCAGGGGATGGCAACTGGAAATCTGTGCTGACAAAGTGTTAATTGTCAGCTTTTCCTGACTTGTATCAAAATTCTTGTGAAAAAGCTTCTGATTTTTGCAGTTTTTAACATTAAACTCCTTCTTAGTCTTACAGAGCTAACACCTGGAAACCCTCTGTAGTCTGTGAACAACCATGAGCTGACAAGGAAGCAACTCCTTCCCATTTCCACCCAGGATAGCCAAAAGGCATTTGAAACAGAGCAAAAAATAAAGATGTTATTTGCAACAAACATCCTGAGAATACAGACAAAAAATTATAGAAAGGACACCTTTTTTCCTTTCATCCTAGGCATTGTAAAATTCTCCTCATTTTTTTTTCCTACCCTTCTTTTTCTTACAAGGGAAAGAGAAACCTGGAGTCCTGTTTAAAGCACTAAGCACAGTCTGAAAACAAAACCTCACGTGACCAGCCTGCTTTTAACATAATTACTGGTCCACAAACCACAGCCTGGGAGCCGCCAGCTTAGAGGATAATTAAATATTGCACAAAAAAAACCAAAAAATGAGAGCACTTATGCATGGCAGTAATAGGACACAGGTAATCCATATGGGAGGAACCTATATGGGAGATGTGCACACCCAACTGTGTCTGTTCATCCAACTGAGTGGGATTCAGTTCTCAGGCCGAGGCAGCACACTTGAGCCACAAAATCACAGAATGGTTTGGATTGGGAGATCACCCAGTTCCAAGCCCGGGGCATGCACAGGGACACCTTCCACTACAACAGGCTGCTCAGAGCTCCATCCAGCCTGTATTTGTAGTTTTACTCTTTCATCTTCCTAACAACACTCCGAGTTTTCCGTTTCTGCAAGTTAAGCGATTGTTACGGTCCTTAGCACCTGGCGCTTTGTTTGGTTTGTTTCATGTAATTTCTCTAGTAGGAGCAGGAGGAAGTTACATTGTGTATTCCCCCATCCCAGAGCTAGCTCATTTCAAGGGACTGAGGGAAATGGGGGTTGTGCTCAAGGTCACAACCACAACCAGCTCAGTTGTGCAGCTGGTCCTCCACACCAATTTCAACCAGGATGCCAAACCAATGCCACAGGACCATTAAGGTGAGAAAAGACCTCCAGGATCATGCAGCCCAACCTTTGGCTGAACACCACCACTCCCACTAAACCATACAGCAAAGTGCCACGTCTGCTTGGTTTTAAAACACTTCCAGGGATGGTCATTCCACCACTCCCCTGGGCAGCCCATTCCAGTGCCTGGCCACCCTTCCAGTGAGGAATTCTTCCTGCTGTCCAACCTGAACTGCACCTGCTCCAGCTCAAGGCCTTTTGTCCTCTCACATGAGACTGGCGAGCAGAACCCGATCTCCACCCGGCCACAACCTCCTCCCAGGTGGCTGCAGAAAGCCACAAAGTCCCACCTGAGCCCCTTTACTAGAGGCTGAGCCCCCGGCTCCCTCAGCTGCTCTTCACTGGGTTTGCGCTCCAGACCCTTCCCCAGCTCTGCTCCCTTCTCTGGACATGCTCCACCGCCTCGAGTCCTTCCCGAGGGGCCCAGAACCGCCCCCAGGATCTGAGCCGTGGCCTCACCCATGCCCAGTGCAGGGGCTCGGTCACTCCCTGGTGCTGCTGGAAGCGGAATTTTCTGTTCTCTCTGTTATTTATCACCGCTCACACTGTGGCTAACACCGCCTAGGATGCCCTTGGCCTTCTCGGGCTCACGTTCAGCTGCTGTCGACCAGCATCACCAGGTCCCTTCCCGCCGGGCACTTCCCAGCCACTCTTCCCCAAATTTCGCGGGGCTCTGTCCCACCAGACCCCATCCACCTCCACCGGCGCTGTCCCGGAGGGAGACACCCCCGCTCCCGCCATCACCCGGGACGCAACTTTCCCCCCGGGCACTGCTGCCACATTGTGGGCCGCAGCCCCGGGAGCGCCCCGGGCCCGGCCCCCCGGGGCACCGCGCCGCTCTGGCCCCGGCGGGGGCGGCGGGGCCGCGCT